>CALYLW010000075.1:1583684-1735958 GCA_944989445.1 Ampullaceana balthica
TAAAAAGTATTGTCATTGGTGTGTTAATGTCAATATGTGCACTGTTATGGTTATATTCAAGTTAAAGTTACTTTCCTCACAACATATTATTATGGTGCTCATTAATCGTCCATATCGAGACTATGACGAGGACAATAACACAAATATCAGATGGTATTCACCATTCACAACTCGGCTAACACACCATTTCAGTTTTCATTCAACATTTGATTCCCTGTGTTAAATATTTGATCGCTTTTCTACCTGAGTTGGACTGAATGCAGTATATTGAGGAATAAAATAAATTTAACAAACAAACAGATTTTATTAGATTGAATAGATTCATGTGTGTCCAGGGTTTTAAACAAAAATAGATTCATGTGTGTCCAGGGTTTTAAACACAAATAGAGTCATGTGTGTCCAGGGTTTAAAACACAAATAGATTCATGTGTTTCCAGGGTTTTAAACACAAATAGATTCATGTGTTTCCAAGGTTTTAAACACAAATAGATTCATGTGTGTCCAGGGTTTTAAACACAAATAGATTCATGTGTTTCCAGGGTTTTAAACACAAATAGATTCATGTGTTTCCAGGGTTTTAAACACAAATAGATTCATGTGTGTCCAGGGTTTTAAACACAAATAGATTCATGTGTGTCCAGGGTTTTAAACACAAATAGATTCATGTGTTTCCAGGGTTTTAAACACAAATAGATTCATGTGTTTCCAGGGTTTTAAACACAAATAGATTCATGTGTTTCCAGGGTTTTAAACACAAATAGATTCATGTGTGTCCAGGGTTTTAAACACAAATAGATTCATGTGTTTCCAGGGTTTTAAACACAAATAGATTCATGTGTTTCCAGGGTTTTAAACACAAATAGATTCATGTGTTTCCAGGGTTTTAAACACAAATTCGACATATAGTAAAAAAAAACTGGCTTGATCTTTGGCATCTGCATTGTCATGTCAGATGACCTTTGGCATCTGCATTGTCACGTCAGACACAACAGTGGAGCTCTCTAAAGATTGTGAACACCTGGAGAAACGTCTTTAGTTTAACAATGGCTCCATGAAAGATAGTGTTCAAATAAACCGTGTCAGAAAGCAAGATCCATTGTTCTATTGTTCCATTGTTAATTGTTCGGACTTGAGGTGCAGGAAGAAAATGAAATTATTCGTCCCCTGAGTTATCTCCCGTCACGACAAAAGTGTTGGGTTGAGTTGTCCGTAATGGTGTTTTTCATTAACCAATCAATAATATTCTTTTTTGTTTCGTTTGATGAGCGTAAGTTTATTGAATAATATTATTAACATAAAACAGTTAGTTGCTAATTTATCTTAAGTTCCAAAATTATAAAATAGAAAATTGCTAATTTATTTTAAGCTCAAAATTATAAATATCTAATGTTACAATAAAGATTCAAACTTTCTTTCCAGCTCCTACAATGCGTTACCTGGACCAGTGCTGCTGAGCTTTCTGTAGTTTTCATTAAGTGTAAAATGTAACTCATTTGTGTACCGGTCATACGTTTAAGAGCAGAATTTATCATAATAAAAAAGAGATTTTTATTTTGTAATTACTACATGATAATTATATTATTAATAATTATTTCATGGGTTTTATTAATTTCGTAGGTTCCACCACTTAAAATTTATAATTGATTAACTACTAAATTATTAACAAATTTTTTACCTACCTTAGCACCTTAGATATAATTAATATTGTTGTGTTTCTTTTTATATAACTTATATTACATAATATATAATAATACGTAATCACTATTAGCACTTAGCCAATAACATTGCTTATTGACATAATATATAATAATACGTAATCACTATTAGCACTTAGCCAATAACATTGCTTATTGACATAATATATAATAATACGTAATCACTATTAGCACTTAGCCAATAACATTGCTTATTGACATAATATATAATAATACGTAATCACTATTAGCACTTAGCCAATAACATTGCTTATTGACATAATATATAATAATACGTAATCACTATTAGCACTTAGCCAATAACATTGCTTATTGACATAATATATAATAATACGTAATCACTATTAGCACTTAGCCAATAACATTGCTTATTGACATAATATATAATAATACGTAATCACTATTAGCACTTAGCCAATAACATTGCTTATTGACATAATATATAATAATACGTAATCACTATTAGCACTTAGCCAATAACATTGCTTATTGACATAATATATAATAATACGTAATCACTATTAGCACTTAGCCAATAACATTGCTTATTGACATAATATATAATAATACGTAATCACTATTAGCACTTAGCCAATAACATTGCTTATTGACTAATAGACTGTACCGTAGTGGAAGTAGGCAGGATATATTTTGAAATAATTTTCTTTGTATTTTGAACGTAGTCGACATAGGCATTGACAGATTTCTTATTAAACAAAATTTATTTTTTAAAAGGAAATTTTAATAAAATTCTGACTTAAATAATAATAATAAAAAAGTGGCTGGTGGTAAGTTGTTCAAGAATTCTTCAGTTATAAGAGAAAATTTTCCATCGCATCACTCAGAATTTCTTTAAATGGCAATATGTAGTTTGAAGCTTACTGATATTGTTAAATTCATTTATAAATTGAAAAGCAGAAAAATCGTATAATCTTTTAATTTATTATTGATATTTATAAAAATAATATACTTCAGGAATACAAAAATATTGATATTTATCATAAACTTATTGAATTTAAATTTAATAA
The DNA here is from genome assembly GCA_944989445.1 of Ampullaceana balthica. Taxonomy (NCBI): domain Eukaryota; kingdom Metazoa; phylum Mollusca; class Gastropoda; family Lymnaeidae; genus Ampullaceana; species Ampullaceana balthica. Next base: position 1,586,428 of record CALYLW010000075.1, read on the forward strand.
GTCTGGGAAATTGGGAGCAGCTATTTTTTTAACATAACTTTTATTTACTTAAATTAAATTTTATCTTATACAAGTCTTCATAAATATAATTATTTAACATTTAATTGTATCATATAATCTGTACTGAATTCAAATGTGATTTTAAGCACAATTTTTTCAAATTATATTTGCCCTTTATACTTTTTAATCATTAGTTGTTTTTTTTACTGGGCAGGGGGGTGAGGTTATTCTTTTCAAATTGTCCTCAAGTAAATGTATTTTAAAATGTTAGATGTTGATGCAATGTTTACATTTTTTTTAAATATATATTTTAGATTTGAATTTCTCCTGAAAATTGGCTGCAATCATCTTTTAAATAAAAAAATAGTCTTAGGCAAAATTGGGCAAAACTTAATATTTTTTGTGAAATATATAACTTGCAATTACATTTGTACATAAGGGGCTTTAAAAAAATTTCATTAAGAAGATAAAAAGATGGAATTGCTACTATTGTAAAGCTTATAAAGAGCTAACCTTTTAAAATGATAGAACAATCTTTTATGGTGAATTGACAATTCGACACAAAGATAACTTAATAAAACCCTCAGATAGACATAAGGATAAAAACAATTTTCTTATTCCGTATGCAAGAACAAACACATACAAATTCTCGTTCATCCCGTCCGGAATTCGGACGTGGAATGAGTTGCGTGAAGACACCAGGAAAACCAACAATGTATCAACATTTAAAACTCTAATAAGAATGCAGGACTAAACACAAACCATGAATAAGCACAGGACGCAATAATCTTCTATATAGAATGAGCGTATGTAACAGATAAGACAAGATAAGAAAATATTTTTAAATTTCAAAGTACCACGAACTATAATTTGTAATCATATTGTGGGCGGGATTAACCCAGACAGGTATCCCGTCATGCAACATCAGCATATTGGGAATGTGATCCCATTGGTGTATTAGACTTTTTGGGGGAGAAAGGGGTCTTATCCGGGGAAAACAAATTAAATGTACGCAAATAATTGTAATGCCTGGAATTTTTAAAATATTGAGTTGACTTTACTTAAAAACATGGATCTTAATTTATGGTACCTAAATCTTTATATCTGTTTACTAATGAGATCCTTGGAACTCCGGGCTTACAGCTAGTTTAAGAATAAAAATGTTATTAGAACTTTTATAATCTTCTATATATATAATTCTCTTCATGGGACCATGCGAGGCAAGTAAGCTGCAAGTATGTGCAACCGAGCATGACGAATGACCCTCGCTCGGGTCAACTAAACGCAGTTAACGGTTGACAAGCGAAGGTAGTGGAGTGGTGACCAACAATGGCCCTTGCGTTTCAGTTGCGTTGTTCCTTCACAGAAAACGTGAGATTCGTAGTGTACTGGTTAACACGTCCGCCTCATGCGAGGAAGGTCCTGGGTTCAAGCCCCAACGAATATATTGTTGTTGTTTTTTTAAATGTCTGTTTGTGCCCGTTCTGTTACCTCTTTATTGCATAGCATAAGCCGCAGACTTGCTCATCATATACAGTGCAAAGAACGGTTGGGGGGGGGGTGAGAGTACATACACAAAAAGCAGCACCAAGTAAATAAAAAATAGCGAGCAAAGGTGAAGACATGCACACTTAGGTTGTTGTTACCCGCCTCCCATTTATTACTACCATCCCTTAAACATAAACTTTGTTTGGCCGACCCTAGCGAGGGTTAGCCATATTTAGGGTTGTTAATTGCGTGTTGTTTTTTTTTGTTTTTTTTTGAAAACCGATTATGTAACTCCGATTATCGTTTTACAGCTGACTTCATAGAAGTTAGGGGTGTACCGAATTTCGCCTGCAAATGTCTCGAAAATAAACAATGAGTTGGCAGTCCCCCCTCCCCAAACCGACGTTCACTCGCGTTGTTTTGATTTCTTCTTGCTGTAGTTTGTGTCCGTTCTTTCTCAACTTTCTTTTCACTCTCCATGAGCAAGTCTGCGGCGTATGCTACGCCGCGGGGCGTCTAGTTTTAGAATATTTCTGTTCTTGATCAATAAAACATTCGGAGACGTAACTCACTAGTGATAACTTGTAAAGGAGGGAACATCATATCCATAAAGCATTTATAAAACGAAAGATAGAGTTGTCTGTCCATGACCACCATATTCACCGTATTTTTAAATTTCTCTAGACTCTAGAACTTTGTTCCCAAATGGCAGATGAGACCTGTCCGCTCTACTCTCCGTGGCTTGTCCATCTCCCTTCATTAAAGTAACTTCTACTTTGGTGGCTTCCCTTGTGTAGAGTTTTCCAAGCGACATTCTACTGCATGGACCGCGGATTTCTTTACTTACTTTTAGCAACACCCACTGTACAAGCAGTCATTCTCGAAGTGTCAACGGTTACAAACTTTGACCAAAGATGCGCTTAGCCCCGCCCACACTTGTCAATCCTGAAGGCAACATGTATGTTCCAAAAAATCCTGGTTGACTGGTTGTACATGATTACTTCACTGGTTGTACATGATTACTTGACTGGTTGTACATGATTACTTGACTTGTTGTACATGATTACTTGACTGGTTGTACATGATTACTTGACTGGTTGTACACCATTACTTGACTGGTTGTACATGATTACTCCATTAATTACCAGAAAGGTTGTCTTCCCAGCCGTCCCATGGACGACAAGTTTCCTGAGATCCCTGCTATAAATAGGAGGTGATGACAGTCTAAGTAGGAGGAACAGAGAGAGAGAGAGAGAGAGACAGAGAGAGAGAGAAAGGAGAGTGAGAAATAGAGAGTGAGAAAAAGAGAGAGAGAGTGAGAAAGAGAGAGAGGGAGTGAGAAAAAGAGAAAGAGTGAAATAGAGAGAGGACTTAGAGAACAAACGTTCACATTACTATTTACTAGTATACTACTGTCATTACCATTGATTCCGATTAATATTATTGTAAGAGTTATCGTTATTTACTTATTGATGTATTTCATTAATACAACCTGTTGTAATTTAAATTCAGTTCAATAAATGCTAATATCTATTTAGCACATATGCATCGTGTATTTATTTGGTGTTATCAATATACATAATTTACTTTGCATGTCCCGTCCGTACGTCCGTTCGTAACGCTACTAATTTTAGAAAGAAGCGCACCAAATTACTGCACCAAAATAACTCTTTTCGATCGACCGCATAAAATTGTTCAATATGAAAAAAATGAATAAAATAAAAATAAATAAAATAAATGAAAGTTGTGTATTACATTATTTTTTATTCTGATGTGTATTTTTTCAAAATTAATAGATTTCAGCTGACATTTATTTATTTTGAAAACTTCCGTCCTTTTTGACAGGTGATTAACTAGTTTTTTTAACGCAATTTCCTTTGGAAAAATTGCGTTTATATATTTGAAATGCCTGTCCTGTCTGTTCGAGCTTAGAACAGCAACTTCTCCTGAACCATACCAGATAGAGGGTTCGGTTCTTTCGCAAATATGTTAAGGAGGTCCCTAGGATGTGCACGAGCCAAAAAAAATTACCGAAAGGTTTACTGGATTTCCTGGAAGATATAAAAAAAAATCTAAAAAATATCAGTATTTTGTCAATTTCTCGCCAACTATAACTATAACATCTATCGGGATGAAACAAATGCCAAACAATAGCTAATAATATTTAGAACAGTGTTGGAGAAGGAATTTTTGAAAAATCTCTTTTCGTTCGACTCCCGTAATTTAAGCAGCAATTTGTAGATACCAATTGTTTTGTTTAGTTTCAAAATTATTGATTTGAAATGACTTTTACTTCTAATGTTATCTAAGAATCTAGAATGATAGTTAATGGTGTTTTCCCGCTTTGTGAATGTTAATGTTAGACTGTTGCGCGGTGTGCATTATATTGACACATTCTATGTGTGACTCTAGAATGATTTCCCTTGAATAAAAAAATCTGATATTCTTTGTTGGAAATTGCGTTTAAGTTTAAACACTCATTCGAGTTTTTATTAATTGTTTTGGTATTTTACTGAGTTTTCCACCTTGTTTTTATGTTAACTGCAGTGTTTTATATTACAAGCCACATTAATATTACTATATTCATAGTAGTAAGTTAGAAGTTCCATTGCGATTTGTGACTAACACTGTAAATGTAAAGAGACGGAGACAGTTCAAAGGAGGACCTGTTGTACATTATTTTAACTTTCAGAATTCAAGCAAAGATCAGACTTTTCAGTTGACCATGCTGAAAGTCTGTTAACCTCATCTCATGCAGAATAAAATGAAAATTACAAAATGTTCTGTATATAAAATTTTTATTCTTAATATTTTAATTTTAAAAAACCCGTAAAAAACCAAGTTTTTGACTATAAATCCTTTATGTAAGAGAAGTAACTAAAAGAATGTTCATTAAAATACGCAGCACAAGACAATCCAAAAATACAAAATTGTAGCTGTGTCGTAAAACATGTTTAACATAATGCGCACCGATCAGGAATATGTTTATAAAAAGAGTTGTCAATAAAATACGCACCTTATTGCGTGACAGACAAGTTGTTCAATATAATACGCACCGCGACGCTCTATCTCAAAAAAATAGCATGATACATAGGAATAAATAAAATAATCTAAAAAATCAATAACTTAATTACCGTACATGCGATCGATCTGAAAATTTGAAACTAGTTTTTATCACCGCCACAAAACTGTCTGCTAAATTTCAGCTCGCTAGCTTACGAGGAAGTGGGATAAAAATCGATCCAAAGTTTTGGCGACCGTCAAGCAATCAAGGGTTCAACCAGACACCACGAGTTAATATAAAGGATTTAAAAAAATAAAATCTGTACCACAGTGGTTCAAAAATAGTTTATAAAAAGAATCTTCAATAGGTCTTTAATTTAAAAAAAATTAAATGTTTAAAAATCTATTTACTATTTACTCTAATCTTTTCCGACAAGAGATATCGATTGTAACACAAACTATTAAAATTCTAATTAAAGATGTTATAGCCAACTATTTATTGAGGTGTCAACAGTTTTATAGTTACCATAGTTATCAAACAAGAAGACTTTGACGTCATATCTTTGAACACATCATGCTACACATTAGAAATCCTACGTCACACATTCGTTTACAATCCATTCAGTTCTATAACATAACATGAGCTTCTATATAATATGACATTAGCTTCTCTATAACATGAGCTTCTCTTGATGAACAAGGCAATAAACGAACTTCTCAACCCCAACGTACTACCATGTAGCTGACACAACGTATTACCCTCTAGCTGACACAACGTATTACCCTGTAGCTGACACAACGTATTACCCTCTAGCTGACACAACGTATTACCCTGTAGCTGACACAACGTATTACCCTGTAGCTGACACAACGTATTACCCTCTAACTGACACAACGTATTACCCTGTAGCTGACACAACGTATTACCCTCTAGCTGACACAACGTATTACCCTCTAGCTGACACAACGTATACCCTCTAGCTGACACAACGTATTACCCTCTAGCTGACACAACGTATTACCCTCTAGCTGACACAACGTATTACCCTCTAGCTGACACAACGTATTACCTTACCCTCTAGCTGACACAACGTATTACCTTACCCTCTAGCTGACACAACGTATTACCTTACCCTCTAGCTCACACAACGTATTACCTTACCCTCTAGCTGACACAACGTATTACCTTACCCTCTAGCTGACACAACTTATTACCCTGTAGCTGACACAATGTATTACCCTCTAGCTGACACAACGTATTACTCTCTAGCTGACACAACGTATTACCTTCTAGCTGACACAACGTATTACTCTCTAGCTGACACAACCTATTACTCTCTAGCTGACACAACGTATTACTCTCTAGCTGACAAAACGTATTTCTCTCTAGCTGACACAACGTATTACCATGTAGCTGACACAACGTATTACCATGTAGCTGACACAACGTATTACCCTCTAGCTGACACAACGTATTACCCTCTAGCTGACACAACGTATTACTATGTAGCTGACACAACGTATTACCCTCTAGCTGACACAACGTATTACCATGTAGCTGACACAACGTATTACCCTCTAACTGACACAACGTATTACCCTCTTGCTAACACAACGTATTACCCTCTAGCTGACACAACCTATTACCATGTAGCTGACACAACGTTTTACCGTCTAGCTGACACATTGTATTACCCAGTAGCTGACACAACGTACTACCATGTAGCTGACACAACGTATTACCGTCTAACTGACACAACGTATTACCCTGTAGCTGACACAACGTATTACTCTCTAGCTGACACAACGTATTACTCTCTAGCTGACACAACGTATTACCCTCTAGCTGACACAACGTATTACCATGTAGATGACACAACGTATTACCCTCTAACTGACACAACGTATTACCCTCTTGCTGACACAACGTATTACCCTCTAGCTGACACAACGTATTACCATGTAGCTGACACAACGTATTACCCTGTAGCTGACACAACGTATTACCATGTAGCTGACACAACGTATTACCGTCTAACTGACACAACGTATTACCCTGTAGCTGACACAACGTATTACTCTCTAGCTGACACAACGTATTACCCTCTAGCTGACAAAACGTATTACTCTCTAGCTGACACAACGTATTACTCTCTAGCTGACACAACGTATTACTCTCTAGCTGACACAACGTATTAACCTATAGCTGACACAACGTATTACCCTCTAGCTGACACAACGTATTACTCTCTAGCTGACACAACGTATTACCCTCTAGCTGACACAACGTATTACTCTCTAGCTGACACAACGTATTACTATCTAGCTGACACAACGTATTACTCTCTAGCTGACACAACGTATTACCCTCTAGCTGACACATTGTATTACCCAGTAGCTGACACAACGTACTACCATGTAGCTGACACAACGTATTACCGTCTAACTGACACAACGTATTACCCTGTAGCTGACACAACGTATTACTCTCTAGCTGACACAACGTATTACTCTCTAGCTGACACAACGTATTACCCTCTAGCTGACACAACGTATTACCATGTAGATGACACAACGTATTACCCTCTAACTGACACAACGTATTACCCTCTTGCTGACACAACGTATTACCCTCTAGCTGACACAACGTATTACCATGTAGCTGACACAACGTATTACCCTGTAGCTGACACAACGTATTACCATGTAGCTGACACAACGTATTACCGTCTAACTGACACAACGTATTACCCTGTAGCTGACACAACGTATTACTCTCTAGCTGACACAACGTATTACCCTCTAGCTGACAAAACGTATTACTCTCTAGCTGACACAACGTATTACTCTCTAGCTGACACAACGTATTACTCTCTAGCTGACACAACGTATTAACCTATAGCTGACACAACGTATTACCCTCTAGCTGACACAACGTATTACTCTCTAGCTGACACAACGTATTACCCTCTAGCTGACACAACGTATTACTCTCTAGCTGACACAACGTATTACTCTCTAGCTGACACAACGTATTACTCTCTAGCTGACACAACGTATTACCCTCTTGCTGACACAACGTATTACCATGTAGCTGAAACAACGTATTACTCTCTAGCTGACACAACGTATTACCCTCTAGCTGACACAACGTATTACTCTCTAGCTGACACAACGTATTACTCTCTAGCTGAAACAACGTATTACTCTCTAGCTGACACAACATATTTCTCTCTTGCTGACACAACGTATTACCATGTAGCTGACACAACGTATTACCCTCTAGCTGACACAACGTATTACCCTCTAGCTGACACAACATATTACCCTCTAGCTGACAGAGTATTAGCTCTATGGGGGCGTCCATAAAGTACGTCACGCTCCAGAGAGGGGAGGTATAAGAAAGTGTGACACTTTGTGACAGGGGGAGTCCGGCCAAATGTGACGTCAAGGTGTTTTATATTAAATTTTATTTTATCTGTTAATAAAACACATTTTTGTTCAAAAGCGTGACGTACTTTCGGTACCGAGATTTGTGACAGTTTGTGAAAGGGGGGGTGGGTGTAAAAATTGTCAAAAATAGCTTGACGTACTTTATGGACTACCCCTATTACAATACAAGTCCTATTAATATTAGTATTATTATTATTAGTATTATTATTAGTATTATTATTAGTATTATTAGTTTTATTATTAGTATTATTATTAGTATTATTATTAGTATTTGATGTCAAAATTGTATTGTTTTTTTTTACACATTGCGTTTGATTTTCAAAATGATTTTTAAAATATTTTTTTAACTTCAACTTTACATCAGTAATGTACATTTAAACAAGATATTTTTATGGTATGTTTATTTCTAAATGTGTTTTATTCAAGTCATGACTTTTGCTCATCATTTAGTTAAACTTTTGTTACAGTTGAAAAGTTCATCAAAAACGTGTTTGTATTTTGAGCTCATCTTTAAATAAATGAAAATATTTGTGCTAGAATTGATGGCCTCCATGGAAAAGCCGAAAAGAACCAGGATGTAGTTCAAATTTCGAAAGTGCCCGGCTGTCCCGAACTCCGGACTGATCATTGTACCGAGAAACATAATTGTATTCGGGGCGAAGCAAATGATAAAAGCAACGGAGATGGAAATGACCATTTTGACGACTTTGTTGTCTCGGGTCGAGGATGTGGCAGACGAAGTTTGCCGCCATTTTGTTTTTCTGTTGAGTTTCGTAACAAGAACTGCAGTAAAAATGGTGACACTAAAAAAAGAAATGTAACTTAAAACGTTATTTGTTGCTAGCGTCAATCGTTCGACTACCTCTCGGTTTGGAGCATACGCAATACTAACGACCGTTCGATTCCTTGCGCTGTTCCACTTGGCCTGGAACCAGTAGACTGTGAAGATGGGGCTCGTGCAGGCGAACATGACGATGAAGATGGCGACGATGATAAAACTGGTTCTCTTTGGTGTTAGTATGAGCTTAACCTTGAGGGGCGTGGCCACACACAGACATCGCTCAAACGTGATGTAGGCGGTGATCATGCTGGTGATACGAGCGAAGCAGACGTGAGGCCAACCCGCTGTGATGTGCTCGACCTCTGACGGGTCGAACGGAAGGTCCAACTGTTGAAATAGAGGATTAAAACAAATGTTCTCCCACTGGAGGGTCAGCAGGCTGCCCAGGTCCGAGAGACTGAGACCAAACAAGCTGATGTTGACTGTGTCCTGGAAGCCCTGTCTGTAGAATACAATCAAGTTGATGATGTTGCTGATCACCCCGGCAAGGCCTATGATCTCACTGATGATGCAGTTGTTGATCAGCACAAACATCTGTGTCGTGTAGTCGTCAACATACCAAAAATATTTTCTGTAATCGTCTTCATTTGTTCCGTTGTAAACCATTTTTATTTTGTTGTTTTTATTTTGTTTAATTTTTAACTCTGTTGTTTTATTTTCAACAAAGACGCAACTCTAGTAAACAAAAGAACCAAACATCTATCACTGAGATATTCATGAGGTAGATTCAATCTTAGAATCTATGGACGCTATTTATAGTTCTCTGAAATAACACCTAGTCTACAGCATTTAAAAAATGGAATTGAATCATGAACTATCAGAATATTTACGCCATCAATAATTACTTTTTTAATCGATTTTTTTAAACTGCATACGGCGTTAACAATTTAATTATATAATAATTATTTTATATAATTCTATAAAGCGTCACAAATATTGATGACCTCACAAATTATTCTCTAATTATCACAAGATGGCGTCAGAATGTTATAAAGAATACATATTTAACTTCGTTTGGTGGAAGACTAAATTACTGTTCAAACAAATTAAAGATTAATCATTGGAAATTATGGCTAATGGCATTTTACGCATCCTCACCACATCCTCACCACATCCTCACCACACTAAACACATGTCAAAAAATGTAGAGGAGATATTTCTTTTATAATTATAATTTGATGTTTATTTTTTTTAGCACTTCTTCAGTTTAACGGCATTGTAATTCTTTGCTTCCCTGTCATCAGCATAAAGAGAGTCTACGCCTACGAATCAATGAGAACATTCCATCAGATTCCATCACCGCAAAAATTATATGTTGCAAGATAGATAAACAATAATTAATAAATGCTAAAGGGAGATAACATACACTTTCCAAAAATCAGTTTTTCATCAATCTACAAATAGCAGCAACTGTTGGGGTGGGACAACTGAATCTGTGATTTTAAACTATAACAATTTTATTGTGAGTAAATCTACTTGATTTAAACTATAACAATTTTATTGTGAGTAAATCTACTTGATTTAAACTATAACAATTTTATTGTGAGCTATTCTCCTTAATTGCTACATGGTACTATAACCATTGTATCGTGTGTAACGTTTCTTCATTCATGGTCTCTTAATAGGGGGATGTACGTAGTCAGTTTACTGGCTAGTGGTCTGTTTCTTCTTTGCTTTGCATTAATTCAAATGTGACTGTAAGAAAACTGCCCACCTTACACCACTAGTGGATACAAGTTTATACATAATGTAATGGATACATCTTTATACATGTAATGGATACAGGTTTATACATGATGTCATGCATACAAGTTTATACATGATGTAATAAATACAGATTTATACATGTAATAATCATTAAATATTCTGCCACCCCATAAATCTGGAACCAGGTCTCGTCACAACAAACTGAGAGCTCTTGCTGGAGGTTCAAAACTTGAGAATCCTTCAATTAAATCAATTGCTAATTTTTTTAATTGTCAAACACAAGTTGTTTGTATAAATCTGGTGACCCATTTAAAATATGACCTTCCCATTGATTTGGTGAAATGATTCGACAACGTGAATTTGTGGGGGAGTCATTGGTCTAATTGGTACAAATATTTGACAGGCATTACTGATAAATTACTGGCTCAATTTAAAAGTTCAACAAACAAAACTTCTTCACATATTAAAATAACAGAAAAATCGTTTCAGTTGAAGGAGTATGACAACCAGAGGCGTTACTAACCCTAACCCAGCGGACCGGGTGACACCATGAGAGGGGGGAACACCAAAACATTTTTACTCTCTACAATTCTGTCACCAGAAGAAACGACATTATTTTTTCACCCAAAAAAATGACGAAAAACGACTAAAACGAAAGTGCTTAAGGGGCCGTCCATAAAGTATGTCACGCTATTTTTGACCCCCCTCCCCCTGTCACAAACTGTCACAAATCTTGGGACCCCCCCCTAAAGTACGTCACACTTTCCAAAAATTTTTTTAAAATTAACACCTAATTAAAATATTTAAATTAATGCTTAAAATACACTTCACTATTAAATTGTATTAAAATATAAAATTTCCACTTAAAAGTAGGGATGTACCGGATTCAAAATTCTGAAATCCGACGGAGCTGAAGTGGGCCGGATTTATGAAGTGAAATCCGGCTGGAGCCGGAATCAGATTTGTTAAAATGGCCAGATTCCGGATTTTTTCGGGGCCATTGTGATTATGAATATATATATAAATTAGGAATCTACCGGCCAGCCGGATTTATGAAGTGAAATCCTGCCGGAGCCGAAGCCGGATTTTTAAAAGTACATAATATAAAGGAAACAAAACAATTTGACTAAAAAAAAGACTAGATTGACAAATTATGTGACCAACTCTTGTGCTATATTTAATCTGTTTATTATGGTCCTATGAATTATATTTCATTCAAAAATATTCACTGGACATCATCTGTGTTCATCCATAGTTACGACTGACATCAATCTTTCACAATCATCGTTTCCTGGAAGGATAATTGCAGACAGATCAACTCGTCCTCATCTAGCCACTCAACAGCCTCTGGATGTGCATTTTCTCCTCTGGCAATAACTGCCATGGGTTCTCTTTGACTTCTAGAAGTGATTCTCAAAGGACGGATGCGTTTTATCTGAGTTGATTCTTGAACAGTTTTGGGTGGGCACATTCTCCTGAGCCCGAGCTCTGTGTTGTCCTGTATGTTTCTTCAACATTGTTTTGTGAGGCAAAATATGAGTGACATACTTTTGCAAAGTCGATCAAATAAGCAGATAATCATATGGTTGTACTTTGAAAGCTCCTGTTGATCTTGGCATAATTTCATCAAATTTGAGAGTTTGTGCTACAAACAAGGAAGTAAATTTATGAGAATCTGCATCTGCTCTTTCTTAAGCTTTGAGTCCATCATTTGTTTGGTTGATTGTGATTGGAGGAGGGAAGAATCTTTAAGGTAAAACGTTAAAATATGAGCTTCGTGCTTTGTCGGAACATTTCATGTCCTGATATTTAATAACAATTTGAGTGAAATATTGGCTGGTGCGAACATGATTGTCAAACCATTCCTGATCCTTCGATATCAGTCCTGCTGTATCCAATTCAGATTTATGAACAACACATTCAGGAGATACGCATTTCAATGCTATTTTGACAAAAAACTAATTCTAATGTTTCACAAAATTTTTGAAAATTATTTTTAAAGATATTTAAATTCTACTAAAAAAATATAAATAAATTAGAAAAAAAATACTAAAAATTATAAATATGTGACATCACACATGGCCTGACCCCCCTCCCCCCACATGGCCTGACCCCCTCCCCCCACATGGCCTGACCCCCCTCCCCCCACATGGCCTGACCCCCCTCCCCCACATGGCCTGACCCCCCTCCCCCCACATGGCCTGACCCCCTCCCCCCACATGGCCTGACCCCCCTCCCCCCACATGGCCTGACCCCCTCCCCCCACATGGCCTGACCCCCCTCCCCCACATGGCCTGACCCCCCTCCCCCCACATGGCCTGACCCCCCTCCCCCCACATGGCCTGACCCCCCCTCCCCCCACATGGCCTGACCCCCCTCCCCCCACATGGCCTGACCCCCCTCCCCCCCACATGGCCTGACCCCCCTCCCCCCTTTCACAAAGTGTCACACTTTCTTAGACCTCCCCCCCCCTCGGAGCGTGACGTACTGTATGCCCCCCCTCGGAGCGTGACGTACTGTATGCCCCCCTCGGAGCGTGACGTACTGTATGCCCCCCTCGGAGCGTGACGTACTGTATGCCCCCCTCGGAGCGTGACGTACTGTATGCCCCCCCTCGGAGCGTGACGTACTGTATGCCCCCCCTCGGAGCGTGACGTACTGTATGCCCCCCTCGGAGCGTGACGTACTGTATGCCCCCCCCCTCGGAGCGTGACGTACTGTATGCCCCCCTCGGAGCGTGACGTACTGTATGCCCCCCCTCGGAGCGTGACGTACTGTATGCCCCCCCCCTCGGAGCGTGACGTACTGTATGGACGGCCCCTAATAAGAAATATCGGTTAACATGAAATAATAAAACCATCCCTAGAAACTCCGATGTGTTTTCAATACGTATATTTCTCTTAACACGAAACAAAAATCCGTTGACACAAAAAGATTTATCTTCTCTGAATAAACCACGCATACAAAATGGAAAAAAGAGAACCAGATATAACATTTTTTTTCTCTGCAATTCAGGGGCCACAACTCAGATGAATCTTCATTAAATAAACGAAACTTTCTAGAGATGGTTGAGATGCTTTCTAAATATGATCCAGTGCTGAAAGAGCGACCAATGAGATTAAAGCAAAGTACATGTAAACTCAAATCATCAGTAGCATCATCTAGCACCAAAAATTCAGAATGAGTATATACATGTTCTTGCAAATCATGTGAAGCAGAAGCTTGTCATGAATATAAAACATAAAAGCTCTTTTTAATGGAAGGGTGCAATATCCGCCTAACCTGTGCGGCCAACACTCTTTTGATAAGATAAGAGATGCTGGACTAACTCTGCTAGAAGATAAGAGATGCTGGACTAACTCTGCTAGAAGATAAGAGATGATGGACTAACTCTGCTAGAAGATAAGAGATGATGGACTAACTCTGCTAGAAGACAAGAGATGCTGGACTAACTCTGCTAGAAGACAAGAGATGCTGGACTAACTCTGCTGGAAGATAAGAGATGCTGGACTATCTCTGCTGGAAGAAACAAGAAGGCGATGCTTGAATGTGTAGAAATTAATTTAAAACTTATAAGTTCAAGTACTTCGATTTAATATGACTAAAAACGTGTGGCGGATGTTTGGTATAAAAATTAAATATTTCTAATTTAGAAGGCAAAAGAGAGATCTATAAGTGAGAGAATGAGTGAATCGCATATGTTAAACCTCATAAGCGCCCGCCCCACGTTTTTAGTCATATTAAATCGAAGTACTTGAACTTACAAGTTTTAAATTATTTTCTTCTTTTTAGTCCACTTATAAAAACCTGGTTTTTTATCAATCTTTTTTTTACCTCTATTTATTTATAAGACTGGGTTCAAGAGACCAGAACTACTGAACATTTACAACTTCATGTTGAACTGAGCTTCATGTCAGAATTGAGGTCAGCAACCAAACGTGTGACCATGACCTGTGGTTAAAACAGTCGTTACGTTACAATGTTACGTTATAGAACAATGGGCAAATCACGTGATCTTATATCCTGTGGTCTCGGTCATTTGGGTCACTCTGATAGGGACTGTGAGCTGTCTTATCTCCCTTGGCTAAAGCTAGGGAAGATTTCTTGCTATAACCACAACACATGTTCTAGAATCAAGTTAGACGTCGCTGATGATTTGGTACACAGTTCAGTAACTTCAGCAACATTTGAAACACTGGTAGGAGTTGTGAAAAACTATAGCCATAGGGGAGGGGAGTGAGAGGTGTGGAGATCTTGATACATTTCAAAAAATTGCCAGAGGGGGGGGTGGTGGGGGGTATGGACTAATGGACTGCAGACAAACTTGTAAGTTGCTTGCGTGATGTGTATGTGGGGGGGGGGCAGATCAAAAGCATTTAGTAACAGATTATTCACAACCATACACATATGATATTGTGTCTATAGTATAGATCTGTGTATGTGCCTGTGTCTATATATCGGCCCTTCAATAGATACGCCTCTGAGGTGGATAGCTCCTACACCCACCAGTGTTGGTCACGCCTCTGAAAGATTGTGTAACTTTACTGTGAGGTCAGCTCAGCTAAGACAAGCGAGTATTCCGTGGTCAGCCAAAACAACCATTCATTATGAACTGGACAGATGAGCTAACACAAGGATGTACCCCTTGATGACCTACTTATCTCCACCTATGGGCGACAATACACAACATTCAGTAAAATAAGCCGTCCACACGACCAATCATCGGCTATCACTTCAAGATGAGCTCTCAGAGAATCGGTGTCATAGGCAGGTCAGTCTTGTTCTAACTGGACATTTCCGTAACAATATTGTGTGTCCTTTGTCACAGACAGCTCAGTCTTGTTCTAACTGGACATTTCTGTTACACTGTTGTGTGTCCTGTGTCATAGACAGGTCAGTCTTGTTCTAACTGGACATTTCTGTTACACTGTTGTGTGTCCTGTGTCACAGACAGGCCAGTCTTGTTCTAACTGGACATTTCTGTTACACTGTTGTGTGTCCTGTGTCACAGACAGGTCAGTCTTGTTCATAACTGGACATTTCTGTTACACCTTTGTGTGTCCGTGTCAGACGCTTCTAACCACTGGCTCTTGTTTTCCTTTCATTTTACTGAATAATTTGGACATGCGCAGTAACACCCAAATTTATTGATATATAATTACCTAATTTATCTAAACAAACGTCAATCCTACTTTTAAACTGAAGTTTAATTTTGCATGGTTTCTTATTTAAACTACTAATAAGTGTCTGTATCTCCCTCTTAATTAAATACTAATAAGTGTATGTATCTCCCTCTTATTTAAACTACTAATAAGTGTATGTATCTCCCTCTTATTTAAAACTACTAATAAGTGTATGTATCTCCCTCTTATTTAAACTACTAATAAGTGTATGTATCTCCCTCTTATTTAAACTACTAATAAGTGTATGTATCTCCCTCTTAATTTAAACTACTAATAAGTGTATGTATCTCCCTCTTAATTTAAACTACTAATAAGTGTATGTATCTCCCTCTTAATTAAACTACTAATAAGTGTATGTATCTCCCTCTTATTTAAACTACTAATAAGTGTATGTATCTCCCTCTTAATTAAACTACTAATAAGTGTATGTATCTCCCTCTAATTAAACTACAATAAGGTATGTATCTCCCTCTTAATAAACTATAATAAGTGTATGTATCTCCCTCTTATTTAAACTACTAATAAGTGTATGTATCTCCCTCTTAATTAAACTACTAATAAGTGTATGTATCTCCCTCTTATTTAAACTACTAATAAGTGTATGTATCTCCCTCTTAAGTAAACTACTAATAAGTGTATGTATTTCCCTCTTATTTAAACTACTAATAAGTGTATGTATCTCCCTCTTAATTAAACTACTAATAAGTGTATGTATCTCCCTCTTATTTAAACTGCTAATAAGTGTATGTATCTCCCTCTTATTTAAACTACTAATAAGTGTATGTATCTCCCTCTTATTTAAAACTAATGATTGTATGTATCTCCCTCTTCGCTCTATCTTAACTCTTATCTCATTCCCCTCTTATCTCCATTCTCAATACTCATCGTTACGAACTTGGGCCCAAAAAAAATTGTTAGTAAGTTTGATGCCGTGTCTATTGTTAAACTTTCTTGCAATTGCTTTTTTAGCGGCCTGATAGGCCGAAGTTTCTCGATGCTGTTTGCTAGTGCTGGCTATCAAGTGGTTGTCTATGACGTACTTCCTGCCCAACTGGAGGCTGCCAAGATGGATATTTTGCTGCAGCTGAAAGCCTTGGAAGGTCAAGGTCTTCTCAGGGGAAGTCTTTCCAAGGAACAACAGTTTGATAACATCTCTACCACCCAGAGCCTGGAGGAATGTGTCCAAGGTTCATTTTTCATACAGGTTGCCCTCAGCATAGATTCGATATTCAACATAGGGGCCGTCCATAAATGACGTCACGCACCTAAAAAAATGGGGGGAGGGGGGTCCACACATGTGTGACGTCAGTGACGAGTGGGAGAGGGGGTGTTAAAGGAATGTGACGTCACATAAAAAAGCCAAACTTTAAACTTTAAGTCAAATTTCCACATAAATATTTGATTGCTTACAATTTATTTAATGACGTTTTAAATGACTTTCCACGTGTTACGATGTTAGGGTGCAGCCTTACACTGAATACATATTTAAATGACAAAAAATGATTTGAAACAAGCTCATTTTCAAATAGAAAATACGGCTTTTATGTGGGGAGACGTCTTTGTGACGTCATATTGGAAGGGGGGTCTAATTTTTTATTACGAAGTGTTACGAGGGGGGGGGTAAAAAATTGGCAAAAATCGCATGACGTCATTTATGGACGACCCCATAGATTACAATATTTAACGTAGATTACAATATTCGACACAGATTACAATACTCGACATATATTACAATATTCAGCATAGATTACTATATTTAACATCATGTCAAGTTTGTTTTCTTTTTTCAATACAAAATTTTGTTGTAATACATATACTGAATTGCTGGCTGTAAAAAAATATCAGATGTTGTTTTACAAGCTCCTTTTTCTTTTATGAAAATATATACAACCGCTTTCAGACTGCAAGTTATTTAATAGAAGAAAAAAAACGTATTCAATGTTTTTGTAAGTACATTGTTTTTGAAATCTTTAAAAACTTTTTAAAATAGAGTATTGTGAGACAAAATCATTTTCAATTATTTTTTTTAAGGGCATCAACATAATATACATAATAAACAAATATAATTAACATTATAAACAAAAATAATAAACAAGCATAATGAACAGAATAACAAACATGATAAACAGAATAAACAAACATAATAAACACATAATAAAATGAATAAACAAACAGAATAAACAGAATAAACAAACATAATAACAGAATAAACAAACATAATAACAAAACACAAAACACACACAAAAAAAAACAAACAAACAAAACAAAAAAAAACAAAACAAAACAAAACAAAACAAAAAAAAATAAACAAAAATAAAAAACAAAAAAATAAAAAAAAACAAAAAAATAAAACAGAATAAACAAACATAATAACAGAATAAACAAACATAATAAACAGATAAACAAACATAAGAAAGAATAAACAAACATAATAACAGAATAAACAAACATAATAACAGAATAAACAAACATAATAGAATAAACAAACATAATAACAGAATAAACAAACATAATAAACAGAATAAACAAACATAGTAAAAGAATAAACAAACATAATAACAGAATAAACAAACATAATAACAGAATAAACAAACATAATAAACAAACATAATACAAACATAATAACAAAATAAACAAACATAATAAACAGAATAAACAAACATAGAGAAAGAATAAACAAACATAATAACAGAATAAACAAACATAATAACAGAATAAACAAACATAATAACAGAATAAACAAACATGATAAACAGAATAAATAAACATAATAACAAATAAACAAACATAATAAACAGAATAAACAAACATAATAACAGAATAAACAAATGAATACAGTCATGTTCACCATGTCCATGACATGAGTCTCATCTATTTTTGGTTTGTTTATTTGTTGTAAGGAATGTGTCCCAGAAGTCCTTGACCTGAAACGTAAAGTCTGGTCCCAGGTGGACGCACTCATCAGTCCAGACGCCATCATGTCGTCATCTACAAGTGCCCTCCTGCCATCTGCCATTTCTGAAGGTTTGGTCAACAAGAACAGATTCATTATATCACATCCAGTGAGTTGATTTTCTGGTCCAGTAAGTTGATTGTCTGGTCCAGTAAGTTGATTGTCTGGTCCAGTAAGTTGATTGTCTGGTCCAGTAAGTTGATTGTCTGGTCCAGTAAGTTGATTGTCTGGTCCAGTAAGTTGATTGTCTGGTCCAGTAAGTTGATTGTCTGGTCCAGTAAGTTGATTGTCTGGTCCAGTAAGTTGATTGTCTGGTCCAGTAAGTTTATTGTCTGGTCCAGTAAGTTGATTGTCTGGTCCAGTAAGTTGATTGTCTGGATTTTTCATCACTGAGATCTAACTATTTGAGTTTAGTATCATCACAAAAGAGTTTTAAAAAAAACAAATTTCTGATCAGTATTAAAGATAATCTATAAAAATAACAAAGAAATGTTATAACAAAGAAATGTTATAACAAAGAAATGTTATAACAAAGAAATGTTATAACAAAGAAATGTTATAACAAAGAAATGTTATAACAAAGAAATGTTATAACAAAGAAATGTTATAACAAGGAAATGTTATAACAAGGAAATGATATAACAAGGAAATGTTATAACAGGGAAATGATATAACAAGGAAATGTTATAACAAGGAAATGTTATAACAAGGAAATGTTATAAAAAAAGAAATGTGATAACAAAGAAATGTTATAACAAAGAAATGTTTCTCCATCCAAGAAATATAAGGTTATATGATGGATGTTATCAGTATTTTAAAAACATGCTTCAAATTAATTTGAATCTTGGTAAAATTATTTATGTCTCATTTATTTGAATATTACAAAACTGCTTCATATTTAAATAATTTACTTATGTCTTAGAAGATTATGAGTTATTTAGAACAGATTAGTAACAGATGTGAAGTAAGGGATTACAAGGATTTCAACATGATTTCTACATTTAGACCAACCCACCGTTCTACGCCCCTGCTACAGAAGTGGTGCCAGCGCCATGGACAGATCCAGATGTTGTTGAAAGAACTGTCTCACTTCTGAAAGAGGTCGGTCAGGTTCCTGTGCTCATCAAGAAAGAGGTTCCTGGGTTTGTCCTCAACCGCATCCAGTACGCCATAATGGGAGAGTGTTACAGGTTAATTAGAGTAAGTTAATATAATGGGAGAGTGTTACAGGCTAATTAGAGTAAGTTAATATAATGGGAGAGTGTTACAGGCTAATTAGAGTAAGTTAATATAATGGGAGAGTGTTACAGGCTAATTAGGGTGAGATGTATAGAGAATCATTGTACTCGGTGATCTCTAGTCAATCTGAAACATTTCAATCTCAAACTTTCCATTTAATGTACAAAAAGATTGACATAATTGACCATCTGTTGTATTTCTGTCAGGATGGAGTTGTCAGTCCATCAGACTGTGACCTCATCATGTCCCAGGGACTGGGGGTCAGATACGCCTTCATGGGCCCCTGGGAGACAGGCTATCTTAATGCTGAAGGTAATTTGTAACTAACTTGTTACTCCAATCTGTGTTCATTTCATAAATGTGTTAACTACATTTAATTTGTTTTTGGTCAAAATGCCATACTATTTAGAAAACTTTTGTTTTTCCCATTGTGATAGAGATATTTAATTGTTGAGATATTAAAATTGTGCCACACTGTTCAAAATAAAATTGTGTTTCATAAATTTGAGCAACACAGCTAATGATATACCAGTAGCATCACTAGGGGGGGGGCGCCCCGGGTGACACCAACCGTAGTGACGCCTCTGTGCTATACCCTTATATTTTATATCATTAAAATACAACCAATTTCTCAAATTACTATTTACACATTTTTTGTGCTGATCTCACCTGAATATTACAGGAATGTACAGCTACAGAGATCGGTATGCAGACATGATCTTGGGTATTCAAGAAAGCTTTGGTCCTCCAGAACGAATGGATGGTCCGACTCTAGACCTTATACAGGAGGACATATCGCGTGTGGCAGGACCTGTAGAGGACATTGCTGTTCGGAGGCAGTGGAGAGACAAACGACTAATTGCCTTGGCCAAGTTGAAACAAGATCTTGATAAAGGAGAATAAAAGTTTAAATTATTGCATGAAGTCTGCTTTGAAAGATTGCTGCTTGAAATGCAAATTAGAATTTAGATAAAATTTGTGAATTATAATCTGTTTTATGAAATTTATATTTCAATTTCGTATTATGATTTGGTCAAATTTTTTGTATGTAGTGGTATCTATTTATTCATTTATTTATTAGATTTCTGGTTTAAATGCATTTTATGATTATCATTCTAATACTCATTATTCAGATGGTGTTTTTAGTATTGAATTTTCTTGAATAGTAGTAAAGTAACAATTATTGAATTATCAAAAGCTACAAATATAAACAATAAAGTATGTCATTTCAAAAAGACTACATGTATGTTATGTTATTTTTCTTTTGTCCACAATATTAAAATAATTTAAAATAACTGTTGACAATTTCTATTGCTGTTTTTAATTTCTGTTGTTTATTTCTGTCTTATTCCATTTTGTAAATGTTTGAGTATGGTTTAATCAGCAGTATTAGTGTTGTGATTTTTTAAGTAAGATGATTTTTTTTTAATAAACTAAATTAAAACATTCGTTTATTGCTACATTTGTGTTTATTCCATAAAGTATCCAACTACTTTAAAGACTATGTTAAATCATCAAAGAAGAAGAATGTGACATTATTTTCAAAAGATTTTTTGCTAATTATCCAAATTATCTTTTCTTTATAGTCTGTACTAAGGGAAGTAACTTTTGAACATTAGCCCGGCTACAGTTATTGAGTTTAATGCACCTACCTTTGTTTTTATTAATTTAATTTAAAAACAATATATCAACTAAGTTGTTTTTTTTTAATGGCTCGAATAAGTTTTAGAGAAGGTTGTATTATAATTTGTATATGAAGTTTATGTCATAAATCGTAAGTTTATTGAGATTTTTAAAAAATAATTTAGATTTCTCATTGACTTTGAGTTTAGCTATTTAATTGCACTCATGAAAGTCATTGTTTAGGTTAATTACTCGGTGACTCAAAATTGTTGATAACCAATGCAAAATTTCCGAAAATTAAGTGATTCTTTATTATTCGCCCAAAACACCAGTTCTATAATTTGTCTGAGAGAAAATATTTATAGTAGGAAACGAAAAAAAACAAGAATAATGCCCGTATATTTCATTTGGATACGTCAAACCTGATTCACTTTACTGCCCCCCTCCTCCCCCCCCCCTCTTACCGTGGCAGTAATACCAGTGATGCCTGCAACGCCCAAGTCAAGACATTTGACAGTTTTAAGTCCAAGAAATTAAAAAGCATAATCCAAGAAGGGTGCCACGGTACCGCAGTAACTGTAATAACTTATAATTATTGGACTTATTTTAAAATGTTACAAATCTGTAAATCATTTTTTAAAAGATTTTAATGTTTGGATTTAAACGCACTATGACTAAATAGAATTCCAAATGCTGAATCATCCAGGAATTAGGGCCTATACTGAATTAAGATTGTGAACTTATTTAGTTGATTTAGCCAGAAACGACCTAATTTTTTTTGGGCCGTCCAGAAAGTACGTCACGCTCCAGAGGGGGGAGGGGTGTAAGAAAGTGTGACAGTTTGTGACAGGGGGAGGGGGGTCCAGACATGTGTGACGTCACGGTGTTTTCTATTAAATTTTAATTATTTTGTTAATAAAAAATATATTTTTGTTCGAAAGTGTGACGTACTTTAGGGGGTGGGGGAGGTCCTAGATTTGTGACGGGGGGAGGTTAGTTTAAAATGGTAAAAAATAGCGTGACGTACTTTATGGACGGCCCCATTTAATGGTTTTGGTTTTTCTTAATTCATGTTTTTATTCGACTTTCTTTCGATTAGAAAGCTAGCACTCTACTCATTAGACCAATATTGTTTAAATTAGTTCCAGATATCATTCATTTTGGTGATTTGGTTTAATTTTTTTAAAGAGAATTTTCAATTTTTTAATTTTTTTTTAACCTTCACAGTCCCTCCACTCTTTTTTTTCCACCTTTCGTTTTCTACTTTATGGTACTTTTTCTTTAAACATGCAACATCTATCCAAATCTCATCAGTACCTTATATAGAACTTATTTAAGCAATTTCCAAATGCTTTAAATGAATTTTTTACAAATAGTTTGTCGCTAATTTACTCTAATTTTATTTAGCTTTCAAGATATTGAAATATGTTTTGGACACATTGTCTTGCAAATAAGATGTATCCACAAAACTGGTACGATGTAGGATTGATAACATTAATCTTATTTTTCTTGTTTCCAAAGTTAAAGAGCATTAAAGATTCCGATAAACAAAATAAACACAACTTTAAGTTGTTGCTTGTAAAGTAAGCACAGAGTCAAGGAGTATTCTCAATAATTTCCTAATTTTTATTATTTAGTAATGTCAGACTTATATGACAGAAATAGGCGCAGACGAAGGAGAGAAAGAACGGACTATGGAAGACCCGGAGAAGATTCTTCACCTACCCCAAGTAAACCACCCGTTACGATATTAGGGCTGGCAAAACCTACAAGAACACCATCAAATACAACTGTTTTTGACCACTCTTCTAATGCTACCTTCAACTCCGGAACAGCAGATATAGATTCATCCGACAGCTCTTTTCATCAAAATACTGAACACCCTGGAGATCCCTTATCAACCTTGGATAAATCATCTGTTGTGGTTTTGTCTTCTGACAGTAAAAGCCGTTTGACTCCTGTAAAGTCCAATGAACTTGATTCCACAGAAACGAGACCAAATATTGATGATAAGGCGCATTCAGTTGATGATAGTTCTACAGGCATCATTAAAAGAACTTCCACTGTTAGCTCAGTTGGGAGTATGATTAGTGGGGTTATAGATCAAGGGGCTCAAACTCAGTCCAAATTGGCACCTCCTTTGGAAAAACAAGCTAAAGTCAAACTTATTGATGAAAATTTTCAGTGGTGTGAAAGCGGAGCGGACTTAATGCTTGAACAAACAGACTTTTTAGTTGTGGGAATTGTGGGCCTTCAAGGGTGTGGCAAATCTACAATCCTGTCACTGTTAGCTGGAAATACTCACCAAGATGCTTACAGAAATTATTTCTTTTTCCCACAAACCAAAGAAGCAAAAGAAGACTGCCTATTTCAGACAGCAGGGATTGACATGTTTGTAACATCAGAAAGAGTTATTCTTCTGGATACCCAACCCTTGCTAAGTGCTTCCATGATGGACTGTCTTCTGCGCTATGAAAGAAAATTTCCTTCAGAATACACGTCTTTGCAAAACTATATTGAAATGCAATCGATGCAGCTTTTGACTTTTTTGCTGTCTGTTTGCAACATTATCCTTGTTGCAGACGATTGGTTTATTGATGTTAATTTATTGCGGCTAATTCAAGATGCTGAAATGTTAAAACCATCCACCCAACCGCCAACATCTGCATCAGACAGTGCTGCATCCAAGGACGACGGCATTGATTTTTATCCAACAGTTGTGTTTGTTCACAATAAAGCTTCTCGAGATGATTTTACACAAGAGACATATTTCTCTATGCAGCAAGTTCTGCACAAGATGTTTCTTTTATCAAAGCTCAAAATTCACGGAGGCATCAACATGTCAAATGACAGTATAGCAGAGGCCATAGTCTCATCACCACCTGGCAAGGATGATTGTCCTGCCGGTGACGTCAATCTGCTTCTAATTCCACAAATGGAATTTTACAAGTCTGAACCTGAGTGGCTGCAAACAACATTACCTGACTATCGAGGTTACCCAAGCTTCAATACCATCCTCACTCATTTCAGATCACAAATCCTGTCAGCTCCCAGGTCACCCATGACTCATGCTACTTTGACAGAAAAGAACTGGTACCACTTTGCTGCAAGAATTTGGGAATCTGTGAAAAAATCTCCACTACTTGCGGAGTACAATCGTTTGTTGTCATCAACAAATTAATTATATTTTTTATCTTTATATTGTTACGTCCACTTTTTCTTTGGATACAGTGAAATTGAGCATTAAAATCCTGAGAATGTTATTACAGAATTAAGACAAAATAGCTGCAGAGCACAGCCTCACAATGTTGACAGTAGCTTCAGGTTAAGTTTTGTTTAAATCTTGTACTTACTGTTACCGCTCAATTCGTATGTCTTATACTATGGGTAGTGGATTAGCCAATGATTATAGAATACAACATGGTAAGACATCAAATTTGTATAATTAACTAATTATCTCAGTTGGTTTCTCATTTCATTGTGTTATGTTATAGTTTTAATTTATTGTATTGCAGATTTGCTTCAGATTGATACGTTAAGTTTATATATTAAATTACTCTTACAAATTTTAAATTCCTATGTCAATTCTTTTTACTAAATTAAAAATGTTAACAGTAAATAATAATGACCAGTGGGTACTTATAAATTTTTATGACTAACAAAGTTATGCCAATAGTTAAATTTGTGTAGCAATCATGAATCAAAGACAGTACAGGTTACTTTGTCTAAAGCTAAAGTCTTTAAACTTATATTGCTTTGTAAACCCTTTTAAAGATACATATATATTTTAAAAATATTCATACACATTTCCTTTTGTTGACTTATACTTAAAATAGGAAAATGACAACACCATGTTGTTGACCATGTTTTTGACCATGTTGTTGACCATGTATCAAAACTTTGAATGCAACTAATCTCCAAACCCAAGGTTTGAGCACTGAATTATAAAATAAACAAAGTTAGGTCAATTGTTCATGGACACAGTTATCAGTTAGGCCAATTGTTCATGGACACAGTTATCAGTCAGGCCAAATGTTCATGGACACAGTTATCAGTTAGGCCAATTGTTCATGGACACAGTTATCAGTTAGGCCAATTGTTCATGGAGACAGTTATCAGTTAAGCCAATTGTTCATGGACACAGTTATCAGTTAGGCCAATTGTTCATGGACACAGTTATCAGTTAGGCCAATTGTTCATGAACACAGTTATCAGTTAGGCCAATTGTTCATGGACACAGTTATCAGTTAGGCCAATTGTTCATGAACACAGTTATCAGTTAGGCCAATTGTTCATGAACACAGTTATCAGTTAGGCCAATTGTTCATGGACACAGTTATCAGTTAGGCCAATTGTTCATGAACACAGTTATCAGTTAGGCCAATTGTTCATGGACACAGTTATCAGTTAGGCCAATTGTTCATGGACACAGTTATCAGTTAGGCCAATTGTTCATGGACACAGTTATCAGTTAGGCCAATTGTTCATGAACACAGTTATCAGTTAGGCCAATTGTTCATGAACACAGTTATCAGTTAGGCCAATTGTTCATGAACACAGTTATCAGTTAGGCCAATTGTTCATGAACACAATTATCAGTTAGGCCAATAGTTCATGGACACAGTTATCAGTTAGGCCAATTGTTCATGAACACAGTTATCAGTTAGGCCAATTGTTCATGGACACAGTTATCAGTTAGGCCAATAGTTCATGGACACAGTTATCAGTTAGGCCAATTGTTCATGGACACAGTTATCAGTTAGGCCAATTGTTCATGGACACAGTTATCAGTTAGGCCAATTGTTCATGGACACAGTTATCAGTTTAGGCCAATTGTTCATGGACACAGTTATCAGTTAGGCCAATTGTTCATGGACACAGTTATCAGTTAGGCCAATTGTTCATGGACACAGTTATCAGTTAAGTCAATTGTTCATGGAAAGAAAACAGCTTTGCTTAAGAATTGTGGCCATCTTACGTCCTAACAAATAACAATTCAATGAATAGAGGGTTTTTCACATAAAATGTCTGCCATGCAGCTTTTTATAACTTTGAAAAATTATTTCACCCCCCCCCCTTTTTTTTTCACATTGTAACACACAGACAATTAATTAAAAATCATGGAAACCTTTTATATGAGTTTATGAAAATATGTTTTATTATTTTGTTATTAGCAATGCACAGGTATAAAAATACTGTAGAGAATAAAATGCATAATAAAGAATAATAATTTCAAACAAAATGTTTACACTTAAGGTAGAGGTGCTTGCATATAAATTATGCATATGATAAAAATCAAGTAGATCCACACATATAAATAATGCATACTTAATAATCCACAGATCACATGATTTTTAGCTTTTGATTATTTTTAGTTTTACATTAGTACCAAAAATTAAAACATAATATTAGAGATACTGCCATTTTTTTATAAACAAAATGATCACATTTTGTTGATAATATTTGTAGAAGGGCAGAGAGGTTAATATAGCTATAAACTTTTGAAAATCTATAAATACCTTCGTTGTTTTTTTTAAATTAAAGTTTTGCTGTTTGAGTCAAGATTCTCGTTTTTAAATTTGGGAATAGCCTTAGATTTAGAGAAATTTCTCAAGATAGTTTAAATTAGAAAAGACCCCATTATTAAAACAAGGTAAATAGCTCATACTAACCTCCAATAGCTGCCCCCCACTAAATCAATAATTGATTAACTGAACATCAACACCCTCCCACTCTCACATAGAAGTATGTCTCGCTATTGCATAAAACAGTCCATCTGACAGATATTTTCATTTAAAATTTAGCAGCAGCCCATCTGACAGTGACAGTAAAAAAAAACCAGTCCATCTGTCATCTGAAAGAAATATACATTTCAAATATAACAACTAACAACAGTCCATCTGACAGAGATATATTTCAAATATAACAAATGTCTATCTGATAGATATATGTATATAATTAAAATCTAACAACAGTCCATCTGACAGACATAAAATACATTTCAAATATTGCACATATAAATAAAACCAGTTCAACAGTAACATGGTGCAAGGTAAGAAATAGCAGTGACTTCTAATTTGATTTAATTTTAATATCTTCACCACACAATTTTACAATTCTAAAAAATAAAATGTAATGACAAAAAATTTATATATTCTTAAGGGATCAACATTGTTAAAGCGTTTAGTTCTTATGAAAAGTTGGAATTTAATAATGTAGAAAAATATATATATACATATAAATATTAGGGCTGCGGAAATTAACAATTAATTTCTCTATTAATTGTTAAAAAAATTTAACGATTAAATTATTTTTTAACGATTAATCGACCCATCAATTTAATAATTATTGGAAGACAAAAAGTAAACAAAAATAATAAAAAAAAATAGTGGCCCATAAATAATAAATTTCCTGACGATTACACAAACATTTTGGTTTTAAATTATTGACTGACGGAAATGTTCAAAATGTTGATAAAGTTTGCCTGTCATGGTTCTAACACTTCACCTACTTATCAAACCAAATGAAAAGCGTTTTAAGCTAATGGCACTAAAGCAATCAGAGACAGAAAATGATGACAGCTCTTCTGATGAATTACTGCGTTACAAAATGGAGATGAAAGTTCCTGAATCCATTCACCCTTCTACAATGGTGGAAACTTAATGAACACCGATATCCCATAATGTCATTCCTTGTCAAGATCGTTTTGTGCATACCAGTTACCTCAGTTTCATGTGAATGATTGTTTAGCTCGGCTGGTTATACATGTATTGTCAATAAGAGCCGCTAATCACTTGAACCAAATGATGTCAACACACTTGTATTTTTGCGTAGTTGGTTAAAAGATGACATATACAGGAGACATTCAGTCTTATTTAGATTTTCAACACGAACGTTTAATAAGACGGTGTTACTTATGAATTTTGATTTTTGGCTTTAATCAAAATTAACGATTACGGTAATTCATCGTTAATTTTTCAAAAATTTACTATTTAATTTAAATTAATCATTAATAGCCCTAATAAATATTTATATTGTTTGATATATTTCCAACTTTGAACATTCTTGACATTTCTTGTAGACATAAATATAAATTAAGCCTGAATTTTAAAATTATTGTATTTCTGAACCCAGTTTTTTAAATCATTATTGATGCATGCATTTTTAATTTGAACACTATTTTTGTAGAATGGCATAAATAAATTTTGAAAATGGTTGAGTTAATGGCATTATTTCTATTGAGTTGAGATGCTATCAAGAATATATTCAACGTATCATAGTTAATGGCATTATTTCTATTGAGTTGAGATGCTATCAAGAATATATTCAATGTATCATAGTTAATGCTTACAAAATAAAACTTGATCATTTACATATTTACAGAGAAGATTATTTAAAACATAAATCTATGGCGTAAGGAAACCTTTTTTTTTCTTTATTTGTATATAACATATCAGGCAGTGGTAATTTTGTTTGCTTTTTTAATTTCAATTCTAAGGATTTTTAAGTTTTCAACAGCTAAATAATTATCTGGGTCGACCTTCAAAGCTCTAAGATAGTAATGTTCGGCTTGGCCGTAGTTTTTCTGGAGGAAAAAACAAATGAAAACCAAAGGTTTAAATGTTGCATTTCATTTTAGCTTTAACGATTTATTTTAATAAAAATATTTATGTTGCATTTGGTCAAGCTGCTCAATGACTCACAGGTAAAATTTGACATTATGACCATTGCTATCGACATGAAATCATGAACGATATAAACTGACGTCTAATACAGACAGTCATTATATAAACTGACGTCTGAATCAGACAGTCAGTTTATATAATACTGTCTGAATAAGATCAGTACAATAAGCAACAACGGAGCATTAAGTTGAATGCAATAAAATATTTGTATAAAATTAAATGGTAAAGCTAAAATGAAATGCAACATTTAAACCTTTGGTTTTCATTTGTATTTTTCTGAGGAAAAAACAAATGAAAACCAAAGTTTAAATGTGCATTTCATTATAGCTTTAACCATCTAATTCATACAAAGTCATTATATAAACTCGACTCTAATGCTCCGATGTGCTCATTTTTGTAAACTGACTCTAATTCAGACAGTCATTATATAAACTGACTCTTATTCAGACAGTCATTATATAAACTGACTCTTATTCAGACAGTCATTATATCGTTCATTATTTCATGTCGATAGCAATTGGTATATAATTGTTAATTTTACCTTGATGAAGTACATTGAGCCAGCATTGACCAAAGCAACAACAAAATTTTTATCTTGATCTATGGCCTTTAGGTAGTACTAAGGAGAAAGAAAATATGATGTCGATGATTTTTTGTATATTCCTCTCAAATATTCATTTAGGTATTTGTTGTGAAAGGTTGTCATTAATTTTTTTTAGTAGTTAATTAATGAGCAGATTTAAATTTGAAATGATTAAGTCAACATCAACCTGTAAAGCTCTGTCAGAATCTTTGGCTCGTTGATAAATTTCAGCTTGTCCCTTATAGAGATGTTTAAGAGATTGATGTTTTGTTTTCTCGGCTCTGCGGATTGCTTCAGTCACAAAAAATGATGCCTGGGGATGGGACAACTCCACACAATAAAAAAATTATGAAACATTTCATGATCTTAAACTGTGGCTGTGAACATCAACAAAACTGATTTATAATTTAATATTTTTAATTAATACATAACATCTCACAATTAATGTTCCCCGTAATGTTTGTTGGTCTGTGTGCAAAATAACAAACTCATGTGCAAAATAACAAACTCGTGTGCAAAATAACAAACTCATGTGCAAAATAACAAACTCGTGTGCAAAATAACAAACTCATGTGCAAAATAACAAACTCATGTGCAAAATAACAAACTCGTGTGCAAAATAACAAACTCATGTGCAAAGCATCCATGTTTTTTGCATGCACTGAGACAGATATTATATTATCCCTATCAAAATTTGCTGCCCTGCTGTTCAAACCTGCTGCCCTGCTGTTCAAACCTGCTGCCCTGCTGTTCAAACCTGCTGCGCTGCGGCAGTCAGATATCTGTGTGGCTGTGCAGTTGAAAATTAAAGGGAACATTGGTCACAATAAACTAATAACAATGTAAAAATAAATTGTTACTTACATCTTCAATCCTGTTGTCTTCCATGGAAAAGTTAAAAGCAAACCACAGCAAGTTGAGATCATGAGGAGTTTTCTCTGCCAGCTGGTGTAGGTAAGTTCTGGCCAGACCAGACTGGTTGTTGTCTTTTAAAGCTTTAATCTTTAAATAGAAATCAGATTTCAAAGTCAATCATTTAACATTTATAAGAAGTATACAGTGATATTTACAGGATTTTCATCTTAATGTCAAAAATAAAAATAATGTAAAGGATAGAGGTCATACTCCTTATAATGTTTCAATAAAGAAACACATCTTCAATAGTTGATGCAATATTTAAACTAGTTTTTTATGATCCTTAAACTATGTTACAAAAATACTTTTAAAAAAATAATAAACAAATAAAGCAATGTAGTTAATCGGCATCAGCACAAATAACTAAATGAAAAACTAACTGTATCTAACTATCTCTAAACGCTGTTGAGCAGAACTCACATATTTGAGCTGGACATTCGTGTTGTTAGGGGCTAGATGGGAAGCTTTGGCAAGGGAGATCACTGCGTCATGTCTATGGCCCATTTTTTTGTACACATATCCCAACAAGGAAAGACTTTCTACACAATTTGTGTCAATCTGTGTTATCCTAAAATATAGTTGTGTGTTTCAAATTTGGTGTCATAAGATGAGCTATTAGTGCATATACAATCAGGAACTAGACTGCTGATTACACTAGAGGTTTACATTGTGATCAATAGTTTGCTACAATATTTGTAAAGAAACCAGACATTGGTGTTACAGTTTGATCAAACTTTTTGTTTTAACGTGATGCATTTTTAAAAGTTCTTGAAACAGACATTCTCAAAGATAATTTCTTACCAATAAAACCATTCAATTTGTCTCCATTAGATCTTGTCTCCCTCCCTTTTATCTTGTCTCCCTTTTATCTTACATCAACAAGACATTTATGTTTGAGTTTCAGAAATAAATTCCAATAAGACCATTTTTAAATCCCTTATATTAACTTCGCGGCCGTCTCTCTCTCTCTCTCTCTCTGTCTTGGGCTCGGGCGGGCGGAAAAACAGAAGTCAAAAATGACCCACTTCCCATGATCCGATCGAACTGAAATTTGGCACACGGACCCGTCTGACCTAACAATGCATCGTATCAAAATTTCAGATCGATCGAACGTACCGTAATTAAATTAATGCATTTTTAGTTTATCCTTATATGAGGTATGTAATTTAAATTCACGATTTGTTATTGTTTTTTTGCCACGTGAAAGTTTTGAGCTGACGCATTGAGGCGACCCAACGAAACGACGGGCGCTTTTGTTTACATTTTACGTGTCACTCTGAGCTCGGTCAAGCGAATCGGTGACCAGACTTTTCCCCTCTCCCCCCCCACCCACCCCTCCCCACCCACCCCTCCCCCCCACTAGGGTTATGATGCAAAGTTGAGTTAAGACAGATTCAGTCTGTAAATGTTTGAAAATAATCAATACTGTTAGTTATGTCTCATATATAAGGGATTTATAGTCAAAAACTTTGTTTTTACGGGTTTGTTTTATTAAATCCCTTATATTAACTTCACGGCCGTCTCTCTCTGTCTCTCTCTCATCATCTCATGGGCTCGGCGGGCGGAAAAACAGAAAGTCAAAAATGACCCACTTCCAATGATCCGATCGAACTGAAATTTGGCACACGGACCCGTCTTACCTAACAATGCATCGTATCAAAATTTCAGATCGATCGAACGTACCGTAATTAAATTAATGCATTTTTAGTTTATCCTTATATGAGGTATGTAATTTAAATTCACGATTTGTTATTGTTTTTTTGCCACGTGAAAGTTTGAGCATTGAGGCGACCCAACGAAACGACGGGCGCTTTTGTTTACATTTTACGTGTCACTCTGAGCTCGGTCAAGCGAATCGGTGACCAGACTTTTCCCCTCTCCCCCCCCACCCACCCCTCCCCCCCACTAGGGTTATGAAGCAAAGTTGAGTTAAGACAGATTCAGTCTGTAAATGTTTGAAAATAATCAATACTGTTAGTTATGTCTCATATATAAGGGATTTATAGTCAAAAACTTTGTTTTTACGGGTTTGTTTTATTAAATCCCTTATATTAACTTCACCGCCGTCTCTGTCTCTCTCTCTCTGTCTTGGGCTCGGCGGGCGGGCGGAAAAACAGAAGTCAAAAATGACCCACTTCCCATGATCCGATCGAACTGAAATTTGGCACACGGACCCGTCTAACCTAACAATGCATCGTATCAAAATTTCAGATCGATCGAACGTACCGTAATTAAATTAATGCATTTTTAGTTTATCCTTATATGAGGTATGTAATTTAAATTCACGATTTGTTATTGTTTTTTTGCCACGTGAAATTTTGAGCTGACGCATTGAGGCGACCCAACGAAGCGACGGGCGCTTTTGTTTACATTTTACGTGTCACTCTGAGCTCGGTCAAGCGAATCGGTGACCAGACTTTTCCCCTCTCCCCCCCACCCCACCCACCCTCCCCCCCACTAGGGTTATGATGCAAAGTTGAGTTAAGACAGATTCAGTCTGTAAATGTTTGAAAATAATCAATACTGTTAGTTATGTCTCATATATAAGGGATTTATAGTCAAAAACTTTGTTTTTACGGGTTTGTTTTATTAAATCCCTTATATTAACTTCGCGGCCGTCTCTCTCTCTCTGTCTTGGGCTCGGCGGGCTGGGCGGAAAAACAGAAGTCAAAAATGACCCACTTCCCATGATCCGATCGAACTGAAATTTGGCACACGGACCCGTCTGACCTAACAATGCATCGTATCAAAATTTCAGATCGATCGAACGTACCGTAATTAAATTAATGCATTTTTAGTTTATCCTTATATGAGGTATGTAATTTCAAATTCACATTTGTTATTGTTTTTTTGCCACGTGAAAGTTTTGAGCTGACGCATTGAGGCGACCCAACGAAGCGACGGTCGCTTTTGTTTACATTTTACGTGTCACTCTGAGCTCGGTCAAGCGAATCGGTGACCAGACTTTTCCCCTCTCCCCTACCCACCCCTCCCCCCACCCACCCCTCCCCCCCCACTAGGGTTATGATGCAAAGTTGAGTTAAGACAGATTCAGTCTGTAAATGTTTGAAAATAATCAATACTGTTAGTTATGTCTCATATATAAGGGATTTATAGTCAAAAACTTTGTTTTTACGGGTTTGTTTTATTAAATCCCTTATATAACTTATACTTCGCGGCCGTCTCTCTCTGTCTTGGGCTCGGCGGGCGGGCGGAAAAACAGAAGTCAAAAATGACCCACTTCCCATGATCCGATCGAACTGAAATTTGGCACACGGACCCGTCTGACCTAACAATGCATCGTATCAAAATTTCAGATCGATCGAACGTACCGTAATTAAATTAATGCATTTTTAGTTTATCCTTATATGAGGTATGTAATTCAAAATTCACTGTTTGTTATTTGTTTTTTTTCTCCAGTTTCACGTGAGTTTGAGTTGACGCCGACCGTCGTGTTGACGCCGACCGTCGTGCCGACACCCCCTCACATCCCACCCCCATTTATTAAAGACAAGGGACATCACTCGGTGTCAGTCTGTAAATGTTTGAAAATAATCAATACTGTTAGTTATGTCTCATATATAAGGGATTTATAGTCAAAAACTTTGTTTTTACGGGTTTGTTTTTTAAATCCCGTATATTTAATAACTTATATTAACTTCGCGGCCGTCTCTCTCTGTCTTGGGCTCGGCGGGCGGGCGGAAAAACAGAAGTCAAAAATGACCCACTTCCCATGGTCCGATCGAACTGAAATTTGGCACACGGACCCGTCTGACCTAACAATGCATCGTATCAAAATTTCAGATCGATCGAACGTACCGTAATTAAATTAATGCATTTTTAGTTTATCCTTATATGAGGTATGTAATTCAAAATTCACTGTTTGTTTTTGTTTTTTTTCTTCCAGTTTCACGTGAGTTTGAGTTGACGCCGACCGTCGTGTTGACGCCGACCGTCGTGCCGACACCCCCTCACATCCCACCCCCATTTATTAAAGACAAGGGACATCACTCGGTGTCAGTCTGTAAATGTTTGAAAATAATCAATACTGTTAGTTATGTCTCATATATAAGGGATTTATAGTCAAAAACTTTGTTTTTACGGGTTTGTTTTTTACGGGTTTGTTTTATCAAATCCCTTATATTAACTTCACCGCCGTCTCTGTCGTCATCTCATGGGCGGGCGGAAAAGCAAAAGTAAAAAATGACACACTTCCCGTGATGCGATCGAGCTGAAAGTTTGCACATAGACCCGGGTCATCTAACAATGCATCGTATCAAAATTTCAGATCGATCGAACGTACCATAATTAAATTAATGCACTTTGAGTTTATCTCTATAAACCATATGTATCGGTCGCTATTGTTTACATTTTACGGGTCACTTGACTTCACGCCAGCCATCGATGACCACATCTCGTGTTTAACACCAGGGGTTGAGTTACCGTGTTGACGCCACCCGTCGATGTCCACACCCCCTCCCCCGGTTTTAAAGCCAGGGGAGATAATTCGGTTTCAGTCTGTAAATGTTTGGCGCGCTTGAACATAATCAATACTTTTAGTTATGTCTCATATATGAGGGATTTATAGTAAAAAACTTTGTTTTTACGGGGTTGTTTAATTTAAAGATTAAGTCTGAATTTTTTATATAAGCAGTTTTAGAAATACATATGAACAAGATTGATAATAAGTAACTGGTAATCCAAATTTTGAAATCAATTGACCACAATTTTATGAGTTCAATATTCCAGGTATTCCCATAATAAATGTTTTTTATGAAAGTCCTCGGTTACTTACACCTTCAATAGAGACAGAGCTTCTGGAAGATTCTCTAAGGAAACCTGGATCTTAGCTGCATTTTTCATTGCTATTATGTCATATTTCCTTTTTGAAAGAACATATTGATATTCTTGGAGAGCTTGTTCCAATTGTCCTGCAAGTAAATGTACATGTATCTCTGAAAACTAAATTATTGTAAAACAAAAATCACTTCCTGGTAAGTGTATTGTAAGGGTTGCACATAGAAAAGTTATTTTTTTAATGTGAATTATATTAAAGTTCAAGAAAAAAATAGCGGAATATTGTGGAATATTAGAATATTATTATTAACTAATTTTTGGTAGGTCTTACACCCATTGGCTGACGTAGTTACAACTAATTTAGCTACCAGTATGTGTCAGAAATCGGACATCAAAACAATTGAAAAAAGACAAGAGTCAGATTATATAAAAGACCTGACTCAGATTATATAAAACCCTGAGACGAAGTTTTAATGTCATTTTTCCAATAATTTTACCAAAGTTTTAATGTCATTTTTTACAACAAAATAATATAAATTTATATTTATTTTTTATGAAGGTGTCTCTGAATAATGTTGTGTACATTACTCTTAAACTAATTGTCTCATCTTCATTCTGATTGGTTAAATCTGGTTATGATTATATATTGCAGTTGAGGATAGGATCTTGCTTTGAATTTGAATGTAGGGAAATGGCTGTACAAAAAAATAATGACTTCATTCCATTTGTTTGATATGGATGGTTTGTTAAAAGAAAACAGAAGACAGCTTTTGAGGCTTGTACCCCAGGTCCAGTAGCATGGCATCAAAGAAAAAGCACTCACCTGTTTTGTGGAGGTAAACACCATGATACAGGCGTACGTTTAAGTCTTGGGGTCTAAGACTTAAGGCCTTGTGTATATAATACACAGCTAACGTCTGATCATCCACTGCCAGTTTGGCTTTCCCCATGATCAGTAAACCTTCAAAATAATTGGCATCAAGTTCAAGGGCACGCTGAATCAAGCTAAATCCAGTTTCATTTCCCTCATCACTGAAGAAAGTCAAGAAATAAAATACTGTCAAAAGAGATGTGTCACATGCTCAGATGGTGAGGATTTAAGATAAGGCAGTGTCTAAACATCATCAATAGAACTTTCCAATGATGATGATGTTATGAAAGTACTTCATCTAGAGCATACATCAATCAATGTTTGTACATCAATCAATGTTTGTACATCAATCAAGGTTTATACATCAATCAATGTTTGTACATCAATCAATGTTTGTACATCAATCAATGTTTGTACATCAATCAAGGTTTGTACATCAATCAATGTTTGTACATCAATCAATGTTTGTACATCAATCAAGGTTTGTACATCAATCAATGTTTGTACATCAATCAATGTTTGTACATCAATCAATGTTTGTACATCAATCAATGTTTGTACATCAATCAAGGTTTGTACATCAATCAAGGTTTGTACATCAATCAATGTTTGTACATCAATCAAGGTTTGTACATCAAGCAAGGTTTGTACATCAATCAATGTTTGTACATCAATCAAGGTTTGTACATCAATCAAGGTTTGTACATCAATCAAGGTTTGTACATCAATCAAGGTTTGTACATTAATCAAGGTTTGTACATCAATCAATGTTTGTACATCAATCAATGTTTGTACATCAATCAATGTTTGTACATCAATCAAGGTTTGTACATCAATCAAGGTTTGTACATGTGACATCAAATGGATGAGGTTTTTTTAAAGTTTCAATAACACCCAATAAATAAAAAATAAATAAAGTCCCACAAACCTTAGCTCACTATGAGAAGTAAGACTAAGTAAGGACGCTCACTATGAGAAGTAAGACTAAGTAAGGACGCTCACTATGAGAAATAAGACTAAGTAAGGACGCTCACTATGAGAAGTAAGACTAAGTAAGGACGCTCACTATGAGAAGTAAGACTAAGTAAGGACGCTCACTATGAGAAGTAAGACTAAGTAAGGACGCTCACTATGAGAAGTAAGACTAAGTAAGGACGCTCACTATGAGAAGTAAGACTAAGTAAGGACGCTCACTATGAGAAGTAAGACTAAGTAAGGACGCTCACTATGAGAAGTAAGACTAAGTAAGGACGCTCACTGTGAGAAGTAAGACTAAGTAAGGACGCTCACTGTGAGAAGTAAGACTAAGTAAGGACGCTCACTGTGAGAAGTAAGACTAAGTAAGGACGCTCACTATGAGAAGTAAGACTAAGTAAGGACGCTCACTATGAGAAGTAAGACTAAGTAAGGACGCTCACTATGAGAAGTAAGACTAAGTAAGGACGCTCACTATGAGAAGTAAGACTAAGTAAGGACGCTCACTATGAGAAGTAAGACTAAGTAAGGACGCTCACTATGAGAAGTAAGACTAAGTAAGGACGCTCACTATGAGAAGTAAGACTAAGTAAGGACGCTCACTATGAGAAGTAAGACTAAGTAAGGACGCTCACTGTGAGAAGTAAGACTAAGTAAGGACGCTCACTGTGAGAAGTAAGACTAAGTAAGGACGCTCACTGTGAGAAGTAAGACTAAGTAAGGACGCTCACTGTGAGAAGTAAGACTAAGTAAGGACGCTCACTGTGAGAAGTAAGACTAAGTAAGGACGCTCACTGTGAGAAGTAAGACTAAGTAAGGACGCTCACTATGAGAAGTAAGACTAAGTAAGGACGCTCACTATGAGAAGTAAGACTAAGTAAGGACGCTCACTATGAGAAGTAAGACTAAGTAAGGAAGCTCACTATGAGAAGTAAGACTAAGTAAGGACGCTCACTATGAGAAGTAAGACTAAGTAAGGACGCTCACTATGAGAAGTAAGACTAAGTAAGGACGCTCACTATGAGAAGTAAGACTAAGTAAGGACGCTCACTATGAGAAGTAAGACTAAGTAAGGACGCTCACTGTGAGAAGTAAGACTAAGTAAGGACGCTCACTGTGAGAAGTAAGACTAAGTAAGGACGCTCACTATGAGAAGTAAGACTAAGTAAGGACGCTCACTATGAGAAGTAAGACTAAGTAAGGACGCTCACTATGAGAAGTAAGACTAAGTAAGGACGCTCACTATGAGAAGTAAGACTAAGTAAAGACGCTCACTATGAGAAGTAAGACTAAGTAAGGACGCTCACTATGAGAAGTAAGACTAAGTAAGGACGCTCACTATGAGAAGTAAGACTAAGTAAGGACGCTCACTATGAGAAGTAAGACTAAGTAAGGACGTAAACAAATACACAATATTACAATTATATGGACTCATTTGCTGAGATGGAAAAGAATGGAGGAGAAGGAATAGTTCAAAAACGTTTAAATTTATATTTTTACTAATCAGAATGTATTATTAATATTAATAAACTTTCTTTTTGTTATATACACACATTTTTGTGCTTAATTAATATATTACATAAATATTATATAATGTAAAAATAACAATCTAATGTAAACATTAAATTAGATATAAATCAATTCTTTAAACTGAGTTACAATTTGGATTGGACAAAAAATCTGGTTGAGTTGTCCTGTAATAAAATGTCCTGTAATAAAATGTCCTGTAATAAAATGTCCTGTAATAAAATGTGCTGTAATAAAATGTGATGTAATAAAATGTCCTGTAATAAAATGTCCTGTAATAAAAATGTGCTGTAATAAAATGTGCTGTAATAAAATGTGCTGTAATAAAATGTGCTGTAATAAAATGTGCTGTAATAAAATGTCCTGTAATAAAATGTGCTGTAATAAAATGTGCTGTAATAAAATGTGCTGTAATAAAATGTGCTGTAATAAAAATGTGCTGTAATAAAATGTGCTGTAATAAAATGTCCTGTAATAAAATGTCCTGTAATAAAATGTCCTGTAATAAAATGTCCTGTAATAAAATGTGCTGTAATAAAATGTGCTGTAATAAAATGTCCTGTAATAAAATGTCCTGTAATAAAATGTCCTGTAATAAAATGTCCTGTAATAAAATGTCCTGTAATAAAATGCCCTTACATCATTAGACTTCCCAGGTTGACCAGTGCCCCCTTGTGATGTGGGGCAAGTCTCAGGGACTCCAGGTAACAAAGTCTGGCTTCTGTCAGGTTGGTTAGAACAGTCCCCAGATTCAGATGGTAGCTTGGGTGACGTGCATACAGTCTGAACAGAGGAAACAATGGGGGACATCAAACTTGCTGTCTAAATGAACAGAGGAAACAATGGGGGACAGCAAACTTGCTGTCTAAATGAACAGAGGAAACAATGGGGGACAGCAAACTTGCTGTCTAAATGAACAGAGGAAACAATGGGGGACAGCAAACTTGCTGTCTAAATGAACAGAGGAAACAATGGGGGACAGCAAACTTGCTGTCTAAATACATAAATAATCATCATTGCAATTGTGGGGCGGGGGAGTTGGGGTACATACCAACCCAATACTTCTGCCAGCTTTGTAACAGATATCTAGCACCTAAGTGGACCACCAGCCACTCAGTGGACCACCAGCTCCACAGTGGACCACCAGCCCCACAGTGGACCATCAGCCACTCAGTGGACCACCAGCCCCACAGTGGACCACAAGCCCCACAGTGGACCACCACCAGCCACTCAGTGGACAACCACCAGCCCCACAGTGGACCACCAGCCCCACAGTGGACCACCAGCCCCACAGTGGACCATGAGCCACTCAGTGGACCACCAGCCCCTCAGTGGACCACCAGCCCCTCAGTGGACCACCAGCCCCACAGTTGACCACCAA
The DNA here is from genome assembly GCA_944989445.1 of Ampullaceana balthica. Taxonomy (NCBI): domain Eukaryota; kingdom Metazoa; phylum Mollusca; class Gastropoda; family Lymnaeidae; genus Ampullaceana; species Ampullaceana balthica. The sequence goes on from CALYLW010000075.1 coordinate 1,626,652, forward strand.
CCCCTCAGTGGACCACCAACCCCTCAGTGGACCACCAGCCCCACAGTGGACCACCGCCAGCCCCACAGTGGACCACCAACCCCTCAGTGAGGCTATTTACAGTGTGCCCAAATGTGTCTTTTGAAACTGGGACGTGGGTAGAGAGGGGGAGCATGTGGTGTAGGTCAAGAAGTAATTAAATTAAACATAAGTTAATTTTAGTTTATTTTAAATTCATTAATAATTGCCAATCTGTGGTGAACTAAGATTGAAAAATAACTTCACATAATGGCCAGTGTGTACTGATGTACTTCACATAATGACCAGTCTGTACTGATGTACTTCACATAATGACCAGTCTGTACTGATGTACTTCACATAATGGCCAGTGTGTACTGATGTACTTCACATAATGACCAGTCTGTACTGATGTACTTCACATAATGACCAGTCTGTACTGATGTACTTCACATAATGACCAGTCTGTACTGATGTACTTCACATAATGACCAGTGTGTACTGATGTACTTCACATAATGACCAGTCTGTACTGATGTACTTCACATAATGACCAGTCTGTACTGATGTACTTCACATAATGACCAGTCTGTACTGATGTACTTCACATAATGACCAGTCTGTACTGATGTACTTCACATAATGACCAGTCTGTACTGATGTACTTCACATAATGACCAGTCTGTACTGATGTACTTCACATAATGACCAGTCTGTACTGATGTACTTCACATAATGACCAGTCTGTACTGATGTACTTCACATAATGACCAGTCTGTACTGATGTACTTCACATAATGACCAGTCTGTACTGATGTACTTCACATAATGACCAGTGTGTACTGATGTACTTCACATAATGACCAGTGTGTACTGATGTACTTCACATAATGACCAGTCTGTACTGATGTACTTCACATAATGACCAGTCTGTACTGATGTACTTCACATAATGGCCAGTCTGTACTGATGTAATTCACATAATGGCCAGTCTGTACTGATGTACTTCACATAATGACCAGTCTGTACTGATGTACTTCACATAATGACAAGTCTGTACTGATGTACTTCACATAATGACCAGTGTGTACTGATGTACTTCACATAATGACCATTGTGTACTGATGTACTTCACATAATGACCAGTCTGTACTGATGTACTTCACATAATGACCAGTCTGTACTGATGTACTTCACATAATGACCAGTCTGTACTGATGTACTTCCCATAATGACCCGTCTGTACTGATGTACTTCACATAATGGCCAGACTGTACTGATGTACTTCACATAATGGCCAGTCTGTACTGATGTACTTCACATAATGACCAGTCTGTACTGATGTACTTCACATAATGACCAGTCTGTACTGATGTACTTCACATAATGACCAGTCTGTACTGATGTACTTCACATAATGACCAGTCTGTACTGATGTACTTCACATAATGACCCGTCTGTACTGATGTACTTCACATAATGGCCAGTCTGTACTGATGTACTTCACATAATGGCCAGTCTGTACTGATGTACTTCACATAATGACCAGTCTGTACTGATGTACTTCACATAATGACCAGTCTGTACTGATGTACTTCACATAATGACCAGTCTGTACTGATGTACTTCACATAATGACCAGTCTGTACTGATGTACTTCACATAATGACCAGTCTGTACTGATGTACTTCACATAATGGCCAGTCTGTACTGATGTACTTCACATAATGACCAGTCTGTACTGATGTACTTTACATAATGACCAGTGTGTACTGATGTACTTCACATAATGACCAGTGTGTACTGATGTACTTCACATAATGATCAGTCTGTACTGGTGTACTTCACATAATGACCAGTCTGTACTGATGTACTTCACATAATGACCAGTCTGTACTGATGTACTTCACATAATGACCAGTCTGTACTGATGTACTTCACATAATGACCTGTCTGTACTGATGTACTTCACATAATGACCAGTCTGTACTGATGTACTTCACATAATGACCAGTCTGTACTGATGTACTTCACATAATGACCAGTCTGTACTGATGTACTTCACATAATGACCAGTCTGTACTGATGTACTTCACATAATGACCAGTCTGTACTGATGTACTTCACATAATGACCAGTCTGTACTGATGTACTTCACATAATGACCAGTGTGTACTGATGTACTTCACATAATGACCAGTCTGTACTGATGTACTTCACATAATGACCAGTCTGTACTGATGTACTTCACATAATGACCAGTCTGTACTGATGTACTTCACATAATGACCAGTCTGTACTGATGTACTTCACATAATGACCAGTCTGTACTGATGTACTTCACATAATGACCAGTCTGTACTGATGTACTTTACATAATGACCAGTCTGTACTGATGTACTTTACATAATGACCAGTCTGTACTGATGTACTTCACATAATGACCAGTCTGTACTGATGTACTTCACATAATGACCAGTCTGTACTGATGTACTTCACATAATGACAAGTCTGTACTGATGTACTTCACATAATGACCAGTCTGTACTGATGTACTTCACATAATGACCAGTCTGTACTGATGTACTTCACATAATGACCAGTCTGTACTGATGTACTTCACATAATGACCAGTCTGTACTGATGTACTTCACATAATGACCAGTCTGTACTGATGTACTTCACATAATGACCAGTGTGTACTGATGTACTTCACATAATGACCAGTGTGTACTGATGTACTTCACATAATGACCAGTGTGTACTGATGTACTTCACATAATGACCAGTGTGTACTGATGTACTTCACATAATGACCAGTCTGTACTGATGTACTTCACATAATGACCAGTCTGTACTGATGTACTTCACATAATGACCAGTCTGTACTGATGTACTTCACATAATGGCCAGTCTGTACTGATGTACTTTACATAATGACCAGTCTGTACTGATGTACTTCACATAATGACCAGTCTGTAGTGATGTAATTCACATAATGGCCAGTCTGTACTGATGTACTTCACATAATGGCCAGTCTGTACTGATGTACTTTACATAATGACCAGTCTGTACTGATGTACTTTACCTAATGGCCATTCTGTAGTGATGTTCTGCCATTCCCAAATCGCCCTTGTCCTTCATCAGATTGGCCATGTTGTAATGTACTTTAGCGTTCTGTGGCAGCTCCTTTATTCCAGACCTGTTCATAGACATCAGGGAAAACTTTATAACTTTTACTTTTAACCAGGAATTCAACAAACCGTAAAAACAAAGTTTTTGACTATAAATCCCTTATATATCAGACATAACTAAAAGTATAAAGTATTGATTATGTTAAATATATTATGCACCGCGCGAAAGACTAGCATAAACATTAACATGCTACATAGAGATACATAGAGATAATCTAAAAATTAATTAACTCAATTACAGTACATTCGATCGATATGAAATTTTAGGTGACAAAAGTCTATGTGCAAAATTTCAGCTCGATAGTATCACGGGAAGTGGCATGACCATACGCGTCGTACGTTCAAACGAAACCCCTTTTGCGAATGTGTGCCCTTTTTTGTAAAAAAAATAGATCTTGACATTATTGAGAGATTTGGGGATCCCACTACAGAATATGAGGGGCCAGTGTTATGATGGCGCTGCATCTATGTCGGGCGCTGTCTCGGGAGTTCAAGCGCGTATTCTGTGAGAGGCCCCTTTGGTTGTATACACTGAACTGCAGCAATCATGCTTTAACCTAGTGATCACGCATTTGTGCAGACTTCCCGATGTGCGTAACATGATTGACAAATTAAAAGAAACCTGCATGTTTTTTAACAACAGCCCAAAGCGCGAAGCCTTCTTGAAAAACGTCATACAAACAAGTCTTTGACAGTGCTAAACGGAAGGCACTTACAGATTTGTGCAAAGCAAGATGGGCTAAGCGCCACGAAGCATACACACACTTCTATTAATCGTATGTTTACATTTTTCACACACTTGAGATAATTTCACTGCCACGATTAAAACACAACGACCAAGGAGTTGATCCAATTTTGACTACAAATGGTGATTGGGACACGGACAGTAAGTCTCGAGCAACGTCACTTATTCATTCCTTGTGTAACTTCACATTTATTGTGACGTTTGTTGTAACGTACAAACTGTTATCTAGGCTTGAAGGAATAACAGTCGAACTTCAGAAAGAAAAGATTGACATAATTCGGGCTATGTCACTTATCGAAAACGTCAAGCAAGAGTTTAGAGAGATTAGAACAAATGAAGATTCTTATTTTCAAAACACTTATGATCATATCATTATCATGGCGCAGTCTGTAGGAGCTGAAGCTTCAATGCCCAGAATAGCTAAGCGGCAAATCTACCGAAGTAATGTGTGCGTAGAAACGCCAATGCAACATTATCTGCGGAACTTAATTAATCCATTTCTGGAGCACATCATTGCTGAACTAGACATGGGGTTCTCTGGCTTAATCAGGAAATGTTAGCTCTTGTGCCAAGTGCTGTTAGAAATTGTATGTATGAAGATCTGAAAGGCGATGTTGATTTATATGAGCAAGATCTGCCTTCACCAGAAGTGCTGCCCGAAGAGTTTACCGGGTGGGAATTGAGGTTCAGTCAATGGGAAGAGTCAAAGCTACAAAAAAAAATGCACGTAAGCTAGAATACATTGCAATTAATAGATGTATCCAAATATTTATTGCTTACTGAAAATCGCGTGTGTGATTCCTGTGACTTCCTTCGCGTGTGAGCGAAGGTCAGTGCACTCCGACGTTTGCACAATTACATGAGATGTTCAATGGTGCAGGAAAGACTTACCGAGATTGCATTGATGTATCACTACGCTTTCAATATCAACGAAAACAGTGTTTTACAGATATTTGTTAACAAAAACCCAAGAAGAGTTTACATCGAAGATGTTCTAAAATAAATCTCATAGCATCGTGGTCTCCCGCCTTGTCAGTTCTGTACCAAATGTATGTACATAATTCAAATTCTTTAACGCTTGCGCCTGCAGATTTCATTATTAATAAGAAAAGAAATGAATGATCGAGTAGGCTACTTGCATTTTTAAATAAAATAATTTTTGGAAACTTTTATTTACAGTGTTACCGGTAATTATTGATTGCATGACCTACTTTTTTGGTCACTGTATGCACTGAACATTTATTTATTTATTTTTTTGTGTTGAAAACGAGGCAAAAAAGACCAGAAGTTTAATGAACGCCCTCAATAATTCATAGCTACAGAATTATTGATTAAACATTATCATCCAAATTTGAATTCATAGCACCATATATTGTAGGTACAGTCAAACATCTCATAACGAGATTAATTAATTCCAGAGTCTTACTCTTTAAGCGAAACACTCGTTATACGAAACAATTTTTCCCATACAAATCAATGTAAAATACGATAATCAGTTCCATGCTTAAAAAATACTCGTTTTTCAAAAAAAATATTAACATTTATTAAAATAAAATTACTTATGAATTGTTAAAGAGTGAAACAACCAGAATACAATTTAGATTTGAAGCAAAAAATGTAAATTAAAAAAATATGAATTTATGACAAATAATTATTGCTTTTTAACTAGAAATCTGTTAAAGACATTTGTTTTTGCAGACGCTTCAAAATTTGACGAAAATGTGATATAACCGTTTCGTAGACATTCTTGACACTCCATTTGAATCATCCATCTCCTTAAATGTTCTTGAGAATAGTGCAGATGGTTGATGGTGGCCGATTATAGTTGCGCGCTAGGTTCGCAACCTTGTTCTCGCTTTTCAACGTATTTTCTTTTTATTTGAAGTCATTTTTATCCCATCTCTTATGATTTTCTTCTTGTTTTTTTTTCGAAGACAATTTATCAGTTTATTAAACTTTGTACATAAAAAAATTACAAATACTGTCTTAATACAAAATTTGTAAAAATCGGTTGATTAGACACGGAAACAATACGCTAACAGACCGAGTGCTTAACACGGAATAATACATCAGGGTGGAAGTGCCGGCTCACAAATGAATTTCCAGGAAAAAGGGAGTTTCCCTTTCTGCGTCACTCGTTATGCGAATCTTCACTCGTTAAGGCAGCAGTTTTTTCCATAAAAATGTTGCTCGTTATGCGAAATCCTCGTTATGAGAGGTACTCGTAATGAGAGGTTTGTCTTATCTTAACATGATATGCCTTCGCGACAAGTTTGCGAACCCCCCTTAAACAAGTCTGGGTACGGCCTTGAGTGGGTCATTTTTTAAATATTTTTTTTACTTTTATTTTTCCGCGGGACCACGACAGACAGACAAGCCGGTGATATATATATATATTATTATATATAAGGTTGTTTTTTTTTAAATTGAGAAAGAAATCAACTCTGGTCAGAATTGTGCATCAAAAATCTTAAACTTAAGGCATCTTTGGCGATTGCGTGGCTGAAAATTGAATTTTGACCTCAATGAGAGGTTGGGTTAGTCTAGGGGTAGGTTACGTCTAAGGGTTGGTTAAATAATTATATTTCCTAAAGCCCTATTCCATATTCTCCACTTGATAGTTTCTAAATAACAAAATATGACAACTGATAAGTGGTGCATGCAAGTATCAATGACGTCAGGGGCGGATTAAGACTTCACGGGGCCCCTGGCTGCAATTCAAACTGGGGCCCTATCCAGTCAGCATCCCTTTACTTTAAATAAAATATTAGCTAGCAGCTAATATAAGACTGTAACTTGTAACTAAATAGTACATTGGTTCCTTGCTCATACTTTGTACTACGGGATCGGCCTTCCCAGCCAAAAGGATTATTCATGAAGAAAAAAAAACACGAATAAATAACTGTTTGCCGGTACCCTAAAATTGAGTTTAAAAAGACAATTAAATATATATATAAGAATCTATCCCGACATCGCTTGCATCGCAAGCCTACACACTTCCAGACAGCCAGGAGAGCTTTAATATTTTCTCTAATTGAGCCTATCAAATCAGGTTTTTCGATTTCTATGAGTAACAGGTCCGAATAGCGATCAGATTAATAGATAAGATTTTATGAATTTATTTAATTTATGATATTTTCAGGGATTCATGCAAATATTTGTCAACCTTTATTATAAAATATACTAAATTTTGGGCCCGTAAATCATCGGGGGCCCCTGGCTGTCAGGGTATGAGAATCACTGCGAATGATTGTTGTGAGATTGTTGTGAGATTGTTGTGAGCCAGTGTTGGAGTCGGGTCAAGGCGTTGTTGACGGGTAAGAACTCCTATCACGGGAATAATGTCTAGTGATGGCTGAGTGAACTTCTGGTCACACGGGATATGTCAGGGACGACCAGAGGACACGCCAGGGGTCAGTTGAGACCAGTTGGGGGGTATATAAGAGAGTAGTCGAGACGAGTGCGGGGGGTGGCAGAAAGCTGTGTGGTTCGCACAGTGTTGTGCAGTCAGACCGGTCAGGACAGACCGGGGAGCTGCAGGGTTGCAGTAACACAGAGAGTTGAGTTTAACGTCGCCCAGAAGCGGTCGGGTCGGACCAAGGGCATGCTTGAGCATACAGCCGTTATATGTAGATGGATTTTATGTCAAGGCAAGACAGCCAGTTGTACAGTCGTTTATAGTAGAATAAACATTGCATCGTTACACAGACTTGTGTCATCTCTTGTGTATGTTGTGTGTAGCGGAGAGCAAGGCACAATCCACCTAACATAGAGACTTAACATGGGGGCCCGGGCCAACGAAAGAGTCTCAGGATTGCCAAGCACCGCCAACCACACAAGAATCGACGTGAGAGAAACGACGAAAACACATCAGTGCAGAACCTACTGTACTAGCTAGTACTAGGGGTCGGTTACATACCGTACAAGTCGAGGGAGAGTCAAGCGTAGGGCGTAGGGCTTACGCCTCGAACCAGAACCAGCAAAACAACGACGTCGGAACCAGCACAGCAACGACGTCTGAACCAGCGACGAACACAGGCAGTCAGGGCGTCGCCAGACGGTGCCAACTACGAGAGAAGACGATTACAAACTGTACCGGGAGGTCAAGTTGCAGAACCAACCATCTCGCCCCAGCTACAGTGGGACCCTGAGGAGCCGAGACGACCCACAGCACCACAGTTCAAATCGGGACAAGTTCGAGAAGATATTCAAGGTGGAGAAAAACATTACTAAGTGACAAGGAAACTGCAAAAAGTGTGACTTTGTGAACTTCTTACGAATGGATATTTATTGTGTAATGGGACTTTCATTGTATATGGATATTATGTCTGAAATATAACCCACAGTAAGTACGTACTTAATTACTTATAAAATAGTGTTAAATTGGGGAAGTGTGCTATAGTAAGATTGATCTGTTAAATAATATATATATAATATAATATATATAATTAGATATAGCATACCTGTCATATATAAACGAACAATATGGAAACGAGAAGTAAAAAAACACAAGATATCGATAAAATAATGGCGGACTTTAGGGAGACGGGGAGAAAGTTACAGTTAGAGGGGCAGGAGTTAAACAAATACGTAATAGACAAGTGGAGACAATGGGAAGAAGACGAACGAGAAAATAAGAGAAGACAGGAAGAAAACGAACGAGAAGATAAGAGAAGACAGGAAGAAAACGAACGAGAAGATAAGAGAAGACAGGAAGCCGCGGACATTAGGAAGCATGAAAGGGAACAGAGAGAGTATGACGAGGAACAGAGACAGAAAGAAAGGGAGCACGAATTGAAATTGGCAGAAATTAAAAGGAGAGACGAAACTGAACTGGACATGACAGGCCACTCGAGAGAAAACAAAGACCTTCGACAAATAGTAAAAAATTTGCAAAAATTTGACGGGTCCCAAGAACTCGACGAATATGTGGCGACATTTGAACATGTAGTGACTCAGGCGAAAGTGCCAAAAAGTCAATGGCTGATAGAGTTACAAGTAAGGCTAACGGTTGAGTTACAATCATTCTTAATGACGGAAGACGTTAGGACAAAACTGCATGATTATGACACTGTCAAGCAACTCCTTTTGCAACATGCAGGATTTAATGGGGAGAAATACAGGGAAGCGTGGAATAGACTAGCACCGGAGAGTAATAATTTTAGATTATTTCACTCAAAATTGGTTAGAAGTTTAGACAATTGGGTGGCCAGTACAAAAACAGAGAGAACATTTGAGGGGTTGAGGGATTTATTATGTAGAAACAAGTTATTATTGAACATGAATGAAGAGGCTGTTAAATGCATCCTAATGAATAATGCCCCCAAATGTGAGGACGTACTGACACAAATTGACCATATAAAGTCGGCAGGACAAGGACAACTAAGTAGGAAAGTCAATACACAGCCACTGGTAGGAGGTGTGGCGGAACATAGGGGTGAATATGGAGGCAAGTCTAGAAGTCGCTCGACGGAGGGCCGAGTAATGGGTGCATGTTTTAACTGCGGTCAGAGGGGTCACATAATGGCCAACTGTCGACAGAAATGGGCCAATAATAGGATGCCTGCGAAGGGAAATCAGTATAAAAACTCAGACCAGAAATCTAGCTATAATGGAAATAAGTATCCATGGTACAGCCAGGATAGATGACTAAGCAAAGATTGCAAACAGGGCCATACTATACAGTGGCAGGGGTATAAACCTAGAAAAGGGTGGCAGTCTCGCAATACGCAATGCGTGGGGAGTATGAACGATATTTTTAGAAAGTCCACGGGTAGGTAAATGTCGAAAAATGCTTGTTGTTAGGGAAGGAAGCTTCTCTTCTTAGAGACACCGGCTGTACAATCGTAGGGTGCAGAAAGAGTTTAATACCAAAAAAATACAGGACTGATCAGACCTTTACAGTTAAGCTTATCGATGGGACAATAAAAACGTTTGAAACTGCTATAGTAGACATTAAAACCCCTTATCTCTGCGGTAGATTTTTGTCCGCCCTTTTTGAAGATCCGGTAACAGATGTGATTTTAGGAAATGTTAGATCAGACGAGGACACACCATTCCATCACGGTAACGTAGTTACCAGGGCCCAGAATAAACGAAATAAAGGGGGAGGACCACAAATGAAAACGGTGATTAGTACAATCCCAAAAATATTTGAACACATCAATTTAGCTGAGGAGCAGGCAAAGGATAGTGGACTAAATAAACTATGGCAAAAAGCTAAAAGTCAGAGGGTGGAAAGCACCAAACAAGGAATAACAACGTTTGAAATAAACAATAATATACTGTACAGGATATTTATTTCTAAAATAGACAACAGTGTTGAAAAAAAATTGGTGATTCCGAAACCATACCGACGATTAGTCTTAGAAACGGCTCATACAACAGCATTAGCCGGACACATGTCAGTCAGAAGAACCAAATACAGAATTTTTTCTCAGTATTTCTGGCCACGTATGAGCATAGATATCAAAGAATTCATTAAGTCTTGCCCTATTTGCCAAAAAGCACGTCCACCGGGGAGCATAAAACCCATTGAGTTAGGTCAAATGGAAGTGATCGGAACACCATTTCAGAAGGTTGCTATTGATATCGTAGGGCCATTACAATTAAGTGACAATAGGAATAGATATATCCTTACGTTGGTAGATATGGCTACTCGTTGGCCTGAGGCTATTGCGCTAAAAAATATAACAACACAAGACGTTTATGAGGCCCTATTAACAATATTCTCTAGAATGGGATTCCCTGAAGAGATCCTGTCAGATAACGGGCCCCAGTTCTCCTCCGATATGTACAAACAGGTGTGTGAATTGTTTAACATAAAATCCAGTCACTCTTCTATTTACCACCCACAGTCTAACGGGATGGTGGAAAGATTAAATGGCACCCTAAAAAGCATGTTAAGAAAAGTGGCAGATGAGGAACCCAACAATTGGGATAGATTTTTGCCGGCAATTTTGTTTGCATATCGGGAAGTTCCGAACGAGACAACGGCAATGTCTCCTTATGAACTCCTCTTCGGGCGGAAAGTGAGAGGACCAATGTCAATTTTAAGGAAAATACTAACAAATGAAAATACGACAGAGGAAGGTAAAAACACATATGAATATATAATCGACCTCAAAAACAGAATAAAATCAGGGTTATATAAAACAGAGGCAATCACGAAAGGAAAGGCAAATAAATATAAACAATATTATGATCAAAGGGCTAGAAAGAAAGATATACAAATTGGGGACAAAGTGCTCGTGTTGAAACCTAAAAAAGGAAATAAACTCGCTCTGTATTCAGAAGGTCCATTCACCGTCACGAGGAAATTATCGAAATTTAATGTAGAGATTGCGAAGGGACATAAGCGTATAGTTTATCACCTCAACAGATTAACAAAATTTGTCGAAAATAACATGGATAACACAGATGCGAACTTATCGGCAGCAGAGAAAAATGAAAAGACAATTAGTGGTGCCAGTGCCACAGTGATAGCCGAAGAAGAAGAGGAAGATGTAAATAGTGAAGACATTAAGCAAATTCCGTTAATCAACGTCAAGGTTAATTCAGGCATTGACATCAATAAGGAACTAACGGAGACACAGAAAAGACAAGTTGACGACATGGTGCATGAGTACAAGGAAATTATTTCAGATATCCCAGGGAAAACATCGGCGGGTACGCACAAAATAGAATTATTAGACTCTAAGCCCATTAACGTAAAACCGTACGCAATACCTATTCATATGGTTCAAAGGCTAAAAGAAGAGATTAGTATGATGCTAGAACTAGGTATAATCGAGGAAACACAGTCACCATATTGCTCTCCCTTAGTTTTAATTAAGAAAAAAGATGGATCGATTCGGACTTGCGTGGATTATAGGAAATTGAACGCAATTACAAAAAAAGTAGCAGAAGTTATACCTAACCAGGATAAACTTCTAGAGCACATGAATAAAGCCAAATACTTTACGAAACTAGACTTAACAAAGGGATATTGGCAAATACCTCTTGAGGAGGAAAGCAAAGAATACACAGCTTTTCAAGGCCCAGACGGGGCATATCAATATAACTTTATGCCATTCGGATTGGCAACCGCACCGGCAACGTTCAATAAAATTGTTAAGAAATTATTCAAAGGAGTAAAAGAGGTAGTTACTTATTTTGACGATATCTGTGTATACACAGACGACTGGGAGTCGCATATACGAGTTACTCGAGAGGTTTTAGAGATTCTTAAAAAGGCAGGGTTCACCATTAAACCATCTAAGTTAGAAATAGGTAAAGAATCTATCGAATTTCTGGGACATAGAATTGGAGCAGGCATCTTAAAACCAGACATGAACAATATAAACAAAGTGTTGGAAATAAAACGACCCAAAAATAAGAAACAAGTAAGGGGACTAGTTGGCCTAATAGCGTATTACAATAAATTTATACCTAATTTTTCAACGATAACAGCCCCATTGACGGACCTTACAAAGAAAGGTAAACCTAATAATATATGTTGGACTAAGGAATGCCAACAAGCATTGGATACAATCCAAAACTATTTAACAAATAACCCCATTTTGGTTCTGCCCGACATTAAGGAACCTTTTATAGTTCGTACAGATGCGTCAACGAAGGGATTGGGGGCATGTTTGATGCAGAAGAGAGACAATATGCTCCACCCGGTTAAATATATTAGTCGTAAACTGGTTGACAGGGAAACTAGATACTCAACAATAGAGAGGGAATGCTTGGCAATAATATGGGGAATTCAGAAATTATCCTACTATTTAATGGGGGCAAGATTTACGCTCCAGTGTGACCACCAAGCGTTAAAATATTTGAACACGACTAAATTTGAAAATTCAAGAGTTTCCAGGTGGTCTTTGATGTTACAGGAATACGATTTCAACGTGGAATACATTAAAGGTGAAGATAACATTATTGCAGATTTTTTATCGCGACAATAAGCAGATATAATGTCCCACTGAGACTGGTAGGATCATGACAGATCTGGTAATGTAATCATAAGTAATGAGCAGAAATCAAACCATGACCGACAAGGACTCGCAGGACAGTTTTATGACAAACAAGTAGAGTTGCTTGTTCATGGGGACTAATTTTGGTAGAAATTGAGGTCTGGGTCACCTCGGGCCAGTATTATTATTATATGAACATGATTGTAAGGTTTCATAGCGATTATGTACTTATGTTAGTTAGTACTTAAGGATGGTTGTAAATAAATATGAGATGGTTGTATTTTCGTGCTGATGTTTTTTATTATAATTTTTGGCTCCGGGTGACCTCGGGCAAAATTTCATTATAAGGAGATGTAATTATTTATATATATATATATATATTTATGAAATATGAGATATGATGATAATGATTTTGTTCATGATTATGAGTATTATGATGAATTATGTTGATTACGACTACTATATGCACATGATTGTTATATAATTGATTGTAATGGGTTAAATACAATCAGGCTGAAATGTCTATAGTTTGGATAAGTAGTTATCCCTATAACATTATCTCATGCTGGAGGTAATCCTGGAATAAATATCTTAAGGAATTTATATGAGGAACCAGTAGAGTCAGTTGGTAAATAGAAACAATCTAGCGTAAAAATGGTCAATTGTTGGATACTAATATGTGAGGTGTTATGACCAGTAGTAGGTCGAAGGTTGGTTCTTTGAGATTAAAGATAATGATAACGTACGAGTTGCGGGTTAGTGAAGTCGTATAAAGGTACGACCAAGTGGATTTATGCTCTGTGTTGTATATACTAGTGTTTTCCATGCAATGTTGTGTATAAAATTATTTTGAAAGATATTATTTCATTATGTATTATATTATTGTAATTGTAATGTGCAGTGATTCCATGCCCTGACTTTGTTGTATTGTGAGATTCTACCCGTAAGTAGAATCTAACGGAAGAGGGGGGATATGTCAGGGTGTGAGAATCACTGCGAATGATTGTTGTGAGATTGTTGTGAGATTGTTGTGAGCCAGTGTTGGAGTCGGGTCAAGGCGTTGTTGACGGGTAAGAACTCCTATCACGGGAATAATGTCTAGTGATGGCTGAGTGAACTTCTGGTCACACGGGATATGTCAGGGACGACCAGAGGACACGCCAGGGGTCAGTTGAGACCAGTTGGGGGGTATATAAGAGAGTAGTCGAGACGAGTGCGGGGGGTGGCAGAAAGCTGTGTGGTTCGCACAGTGTTGTGCAGTCAGACCGGTCAGGACAGACCGGGGAGCTGCAGGGTTGCAGTAACACAGAGAGTTGAGTTTAACGTCGCCCAGAAGCGGTCGGGTCGGACCAAGGGCATGCTTGAGCATACAGCCGTTATATGTAGATGGATTTTATGTCAAGGCAAGACAGCCAGTTGTACAGTCGTTTATAGTAGAATAAACATTGCATCGTTACACAGACTTGTGTCATCTCTTGTGTATGTTGTGTGTAGCGGAGAGCAAGGCACAATCCACCTAACATAGAGACTTAACACTGGCTTTGGCCCGTTCAGCCCAACCCCCCCCCCTTCCCCTTAATCTGCCATAGAATGACGTTCTACATTCTAAGGGGCTAGTTTAATAAAATTAGGTCCTAATCGAAGTTAGCTTGATATCTGTGACGCTAAATATACAACTAAACAGTCTCTCTACTTATCAGTGAAAACACTTTCATTTTTGCCTGCTACACATTAGAACATTCTAAGCAGTGGCGTAACAATGGGTTGGCATCGGGGCAGTTGCCAAGGGCGCCAGCTCAAAATAGCGCTACTAAATCTCTAATTTTTAAATTTGTAGTTAAATAAATACAGTCGGACCTCTCTCTCTCTCTCTCCAAGTCGAGCTCAAAAGGACCCGAAAAAAAAATTCGACTTACGGAGTTTTTGAGTTAGGGAAAATGACGTAATAGGCGACGATTAATCAAGGACAATGTAGATATTGAGAGGTGGGGGTATAAGCCATACCGGCTGGTAGGCTTGACAGGAAAGAGAGGCGGTGCCTATGTTTCATATGAAAGGAAGCCAACTTGATTTGACATGCCGACACAAGCCCGTGAGAAGAGACACCTTCCCTCCCCTCCCCCACTTTACTCACTCCACAGTGGGATGAGTAAAGATTTTCCTTTACTTCAAGCTTTGCTGTACATCTATTCCTTATCAACGCAACAATATTCCGTTTTATCCTAGTATTATTTAGTAAATAATAAACTGAAAATTAGTATTGTTCCTGTCTTATGCATTTTTTTATATTCACGTTGTATGACTGTCACTGTCAAGAGTACGTAATTATTGTCATAAATAAAATAAAAGAAATTCAATTATTTTTTCTAACAAAATGAAAAAATCGCAAAGCTAAAACTTGTCAATTTATCAAGGGCGCCAAAAATAAATTAGCCAATGGCGCCAAAAACCTAGTTACGCCTCTGCTTCTAAGAAATGTCTACACTTGGTACCTACGCACCGCTCAAAATGAACTTTGACACCAGTTTTCAATTGAGATTTCAGAAAACTTACAATGAGTTTGAGAGGGAAGAGGGCGGGGGTGTATCAACATTTTCAATGACAAAAATGTGACATGAGGAGGGGTGGGGGCTGAGGTGAGATACACACGTGTCTTGAGTCTGCTTTCAGAGTTGGCTACTGAGGCCAGACAAGCATGACCTCTGGTGGCTAGGACAGTAGAGGGGGTGTAAGGTGGGAGAGGGTAAGACTCAGAAATCAAATGGAATGGAAATACTTCAACACGGGAGTTGTGGCAAGAGAGGTTTGGATCTTATCAAAGGGAAGTAAGTTACACAAAAGGGAAATCACTATTGATTTATCCGCAGGAGCGCAAGAATGTCAAATGTTTTATTTCACAGAAAGACAACAACGAACCAATGAAGGTCTACTTGGTAGTCTAAACAAATACGTTTCAAAACTGTATTACTTAATAAATAAGTAGAGTAATGTTCACCATATTTAACTAGATCACATCTTTCTTGTATTACTTAATAATTAAGTAGAGTAATGTTCACCATATTTAACTAGATCACATCTTTCTTGTATTACTTAATAATTAAGAATAGTAATGTACAGCATATTTAACTAGATCACATCTTTCTTGTATTACTTAATAAATAAGTAGAGTAATGTTCACCATATTTAACTAGATCACATCTTTATTTTCTTGTTGAAAAGATTTGTAAGAAAGCATCAACCAGAAACACAACATTTAAATGTTGTATTATTGTCTTCCTGAACTAGTGAATGACGTGTATTTGCTCAACTATTACTAACCTGTCATTGGTATGTGCACAGAGGCGTCACTAGGGTTGGTGTCACCCGGGGCGGTAGCTCATGGTGTCCCCCCCCCCTCACGACTTAACCCATAGAACTCCGAGTCTTCTAGAGCCAAATAACGGGAACATACAGAATTTTACAGTTTGGTTTCACCCCTTGTGATAGTGTCAACAAGTGCGGTGAGCACCCCTCGCACCCCCCTAGTAACGACCCTGCTTAGTGTCACTTACTAACTAATTTCGTCACGGTGACCCGTAAAATAGCACCAACGAAAGAGCGATTTTTAAAAAAATGTATGTCTTCTTTGTCATACTTTAAGAACATTAGTTAATTATTTTTTTAAATTTCGTCTAACTTTTCAACTTTTCCAATATTTAAGAGAAATTTGGTTTACTTTAGGAACTTTCAAAATTAAAGTCAATCATTATTAGGAGTTATTTAAGCCGGAAAATGTATAACGTGGCATTTTGACTATTTTGCGTTTAACATATTTCAATTATTTCATTCTGTTTCGTAATTCTTTTCAGGTGAAAAAAATTATCGTCTCTTTTATTGATATAAAACCATACACAGTAAAATTTTAGATTTTGCTGCCACCCCCCTTGATGGTGTCACCCGGGGCGGCCCGCCCCTCCGCACCCCCTAGTGACGCCACTGTATGTACAACTAGTGAACCTGTCATTGGTAGGTGCTAGTTGTCATCAATTGGCTAAGAACGGTAAGAACGGTAAGGTCTTTTATTTGGACGAGTTATTTGCCCTTTGATCTCTACGACCGGTTTCTGGGGCAAATTATTTCAAAGTATCTGGAGTGTGACAACATGGCCCTTCAAAGACATTCAGGCCGTGGACAATACTGAAACATGTGGGGTCTACAATCTCGTCCTGTAGTTGAACAACCGACGTGCAAGACGGGATAGGGTGGAGGGGGGGGACTTACCCTCAATTTTATTTTTTAAATATTTTTTTTTAGGGCGGCCTGCTCCGAATTTAAGCAGAGTTTTTTCACGGTGTCAACAAAATGTGACATGTCACTTAATGCTACCATTACACTCATAAATTTGTTGTTGTGACATGTCATTCAAACATTCAGAGCTTAAACTCCTCTCAATGAGCTCATCTGACAATTTTAGTGTGGTTTAACCTGCAACATTCTCCAAAAATGATTTCATAAGAAAATAATATAATTATGAATAAGTCGTAGCATGATATGTGTATATTATATCAAACAGTAGCCTCGTTATGAGTTGTTTTGTTACGTCTAAACACTGTATCGAAAATTTCGAGAACTTTTGTTAGCAGCAATAACGGATGTTACACATTGATTCGATAACTGTAATAACAGATTTGACACATTGATTCGATTTCTGTCGCGGATTTAGTCATATCTACCCTCCAGAACAATACCCTCAACACCATGAGTCTGATGTCCAGTTATGTCCAGTATTGGGATACAAAGGTTGCCACGTCAATCAAATAAAATACACGGTACTGACAGTTTTAAAACTTCATAACAAATGTAGACACATTTCAAAACAAAGTAATTCGTTCCACCACGTAGAATACTGTAGATAAATACTGGGTCCAACGATACTCCTGTTGTTTTTTTTAACCATACAAAAATCAATTAATTGATTGTGTTACGTTTTGTTAAAGTTGTAGCTCCCTGTGCCAAGTGTTCAAATGTCGTGTGTTCAAATGTCGTGTGTTCAAATGTCGAGTGTTCAAATTTCGTGCGTTCAAATGTTGTGTGTTTAAATGTCAGGTGTTCAAATGTCGTTTGTTCAAATGTCGTGTGTTCAAATGTCGAGTGTTCAAATGTCGTGTGTTCAAAGTCGTGTGGTCAAAAGTCATGTGGTCAAATGTCAAGTGGTCAAAAGTCGTGTGGTCAAAAGTCGTGTGTTCAAATGTCGTATGGTCAAATGTCGTGTGGTCAAATGTCGTGTGGTCAAATGTCGTGTGTTCAAATGTCGTGTGTTCAAATGTCGTGTGTTCAAATGTCGTGTGTTCAAATGTCGTGTGGTCAAATTTCGTGTGTTCAAATGTCGTGTGGTCAAATGTCGTGTGGTCAAATGTCGTGTGTTCAAATGTCGTGTGTAGGGGAGCTGGTGCTGAATTATGGCGTGTTGTGTGGAGACATGTGGTGGGGCCTGTTTGGTTGAGAATGAGAACCTTTTATTTGACTCGCCTTGTTACCGTATACTCTCGTTCTATAGTCCGTTCGTTCATAAGCCGACCCCCTTCTTTTGGAAGAGACTAGTATTAAAAGTGTGTAACCCGCTCGTAAGCCGACCCCAAAAATAACAGGAAGCGTAAACAAAATGGTACACTTTTTTTTTAAATTACAAACTAAATCGGTCAT
The DNA here is from genome assembly GCA_944989445.1 of Ampullaceana balthica. Classification (NCBI taxonomy): domain Eukaryota; kingdom Metazoa; phylum Mollusca; class Gastropoda; family Lymnaeidae; genus Ampullaceana; species Ampullaceana balthica. The sequence goes on from CALYLW010000075.1 coordinate 1,645,230, forward strand.
TGTGATAGTTTACTTTGTACTACCTATTTTTGTCCTCTTTGTAAGACAAGAGTTGTTTGTTTGTTTTGGGGGGGGGGTGTGAGTAAAAAGTGGCGAAAGCGCGTATATTAAATTCATTGTTGAAATTCAAAATTTGTAAAACAATTAAAACATTCACAAAAATAAATAAAATGAGTAAATAAGGTAAGTGCAGATGTTTCACACTATCTTACAGCTTCTGGTAGAGCAGTCAAATCTTGTAGAATGTAGAAAAGGACCTTGACGATCTACAATCTACAATAACAACACCGATATTCAATGTACATGCAGAAATCACCTATGACCCGCTCGTAAGCCGCCCCCCGCCCCCCCCCCAGCTATAGAATGAGATTCCGAGGATAACCTCCCCTTCAGATTACTCTACCCGCCTACTGTAAGAGTAACCCACTCCAGGTACACGAGACATCTCAGTCACACCGACCCCATCCTCTGTTTGCTAACACTGTCACCCACCCCGAGTCTATGCCGCCCGTCTCCTATTGACAAAGCTCCGGGCCAATTTCAAGTGGTAAGAGGGAATATGTAAGGGGAAAAGGGGGGGGGGTGTGATTTTACTTTCAGTAGGCAGGGAAAAATCTCAAAACAGATACTGACCTAAAGAGACTACTGACCTAAAGAGACTACTGACCTAAAGAGACTACTGACATAAAGAGACTACTGACATAAAGAGACTACTGAGCTAAAGAGACTACTGACATAAAGAGACTACTGAGCTAAAGAGACTACTGACATAAAGAGACTACTGACATAAAGAGACTACTGACATAAAGAGACTACTGACATAAAGAGACTACTGACATAAAGAGACTACTGACATAAAGAGACTACTGACATAAAGAGACTACTGACCTAAAGAGACTACTGACATAAAGAGACTACTGACATAAAGAGACTACTGACATAAAGAGACTACTGACATAAAGAGACTACTGACATAAAGAGACTACTGACCTAAAGAGACTACTGACCTAAAGAGACTACTGACCTAAAGAGACTACTGACATAAAGAGACTACTGACATAAAGAGACTACTGACATAAAGAGACTACTGACATAAAGAGACTACTGACATAAAGAGACTACTGACCTAAAGAGACTACTGACCTAAAGAGACTACTGACATAAAGAGACTACTGACATAAAGAGACTACTGACATAAAGAGACTACTGACATAAAGAGACTACTGACCTAAAGAGACTACTGACATAAAGAGACTACAGACATAAAGAGACTACTGACATAAAGAGACTACTGACCTAAAGAGACTACTGAGCTAAAGAGACTACTGACATAAAGAGACTACTGACATAAAGAGACTACTGACATAAAGAGACTACTGACCTAAAGAGACTACTGACATAAAGAGACTACTGACATAAAGAGACTACTGACATAAAGAGACTACTGACATAAAGAGACTACTGACATAAAGAGACTACTGACCTAAAGAGACTACTGACCTAAAGAGACTACTGACATAAAGAGACTACTGACATAAAGAGACTACTGACATAAAGAGACTACTGACATAAAGAGACTACTGACCTAAAGAGACTACTGACATAAAGAGACTACTGACATAAAGAGACTACTGACATAAAGAGACTACTGACATAAAGAGACTACTGACCTAAAGAGACTACTGACATAAAGAGACTACTGACATAAAGAGACTACTGACATAAAGAGACTACTGACCTAAAGAGACTACTGACATAAAGAGACTACTGACATAAAGAGACTACTGACATAAAGAGACTACTGACATAAAGAGACTACTGACATAAAGAGACTACTGACATAAAGAAACTACTGACCTAAAGAGACTACTGACATAAAGAGACTACTGACATAAAGAGACTACTGACATAAAGAGACTACTGACATAAAGAGACTACTGACCTAAAGAGACTACTGAGCTAAAGAGACTACTGACATAAAGAGACTACTGACATAAAGAGACTACTGACATAAAGAGACTACTGAGCTAAAGAGACTACTGACATAAAGAGACTACTGACATAAAGAGACTACTGACCTAAAGAGACTACTGACATAAAGAGACTACTGACCTAAACAGACTACTGACCTAAAGAGACTGCTGACATAAAGAGACTACAGACATAAAGAGACTACTGACATAAATAGTCTACTGACATAAAGAGACTACTGAGCTAAAGAGACTACTGACCTAAAGAGACTACTGACATAAAGAGACTACTGACATAAAGAGACTACTGACATAAATAGTCTACTGACATAAAGAGACTACTGAGCTAAAGAGACTACTGACATAAAGAGACTACTGACATAAAGAGACTACTGACCTAAAGAGACTACTGACCTAAAGAGACTACTGACATAAAGAGACTACTGACATAAAGAGACTACTGACATAAATAGTCTACTGACATAAAGAGACTACTGAGCTAAAGAGACTACTGACATAAAGAGACTACTGACATAAAGAGACTACTGACCTAAAGAGACTACTGACCTAAAGAGACTACTGACCTAAAGAGACTACTGACATAAAGAGACTACTGACCTAAAGAGACTACTGACATAAAGAGACTACTGACCTAAAGAGACTACTGACCTAAAGAGACTACTGACCTAAAGAGACTACTGAACTAAAGAGACTACTGAGCTAAAGAGACTACTGAGCTAAAGAGACTACTGACATAAAGAGACTACTGACCTAAAGAGACTACTGACATAAAGAGACTACTGACATAAAGAGACTAGTGACATAAAGAGACTACTGACCTAAAGAGACTACTGACATAAAGAGACTACTGACCTAAAGAGACTACTGACCTAAAGAGACTACTGACATAAAGAGACTACTGACATAAAGAGACTACTGACATAAAGAGACTACTGACCTAAAGAGACTACTGACCTAAAGAGACTACTGACCTAAAGAGACTACTGACCTAAAGAGACTACTGAACTAAAGAGACTACTGAGCTAAAGAGACTACTGACATAAAGAGACTACTGACATAAAGAGACTACTGACCTAAAGAGACTACTGACATAAAGAGACTACTGACATAAAGAGACTACTGAGCTAAAGAGACTACTGAGCTAAAGAGACTACTGACCTAAAGAGACTACTGACCTAAAGAGACTACTGACATAAAGAGACTACTTACCTAAAGAGACTACTGACCTAAAGAGACTACTGACATAAAGAGACTACTGACCTAAAGAGACTACTGACCTAAAGAGACTACTGACATAAAGAGACTACTGCCATAAAGAGACTACTGACATAAAGAGACTACTGACATAAAGAGACTACTGACATAAATAGACTACTGACATAAAGAGACTACTGACATAAAGAGACTACTGACCTAAAGAGACTACTGACCTAAAGAGACTACTGAACTAAAGAGACTACTGAGCTAAAGAGACTACTGACATAAAGAGACTACTGACATAAAGAGACTACTGACCTAAAGAGACTACTGACATAAATAGTCTACTGACATAAAGAGACTACTGAGCTAAAGAGACTACTGTGCTAAAGAGACTACTGACATAAAGAGACTACTGACCTAAAGAGACTACTGACATAAAGAGACTACTGCCATAAAGAGACTACTGACATAAAGAGACTACTGACATAAAGAGACTACTGACATAAAGAGACTACTGACATAAAGAGACTACTGACCTAAAGAGACTACTGACATAAAGAGACTACTGACATAAAGAGACTACTGACCTAAAGAGACTACTGACCTAAAGAGACTACTGAGCTAAAGAGACTACTGAGCTAAAGAGACTACTGACATAAAGAGACTACTGACATAAAGAGACTACTGACCTAAAGAGACTACTGACATAAAGAGACTACTGACATAAAGAGACTACTGACATAAAGAGACTACTGACATAAAGAGACTACTGACATAAAGAGACTACTGACCTAAAGAGACTACTGACATAAAGAGACTACTGACCTAAAGAGACTACTGACCTAAAGAGACTACTGACATAAAGAGACTACTGACCTAAAGAGACTACTGACATAAAGAGACTACTGACATAAAGAGACTACTGACATAAAGAGACTACTGACATAAAGAGACTACTGACCTAAAGAGACTACTGACATAAAGAGACTACTGACATAAAGAGACTACTGAGCTAAAGAGACTACTGACATAAAGAGACTACTGACATAAAGAGACAACTGACATAAAAAGACTACTGACATAAAGAGACTACTGACATAAAGAAACTACTGACCTAATGAGACTACTGACATAAAGAGACTACTGACCTAAAGAGACTACTGACCTAAAGAGACTACTGACCTAAAGAGACTACTGACCTAAAGAGACTACTGACATAAAGAGACTACTGACCTAAAGAGACTACTGACATAAAGAGACTACTGACATAAAGAGACTACTGACCTAAAGAGACTACTGACATAAAGAGACTACTGAGCTAAAGAGACTACTGACCTAAAGAGACTACTGACATAAAGAGACTACTGACATAAAGAGACTACTGACATAAAGAGACTACTGAGCTAAAGAGACTACTGACATAAAGAGACTACTGACATAAAGAGACTACTGAGCTAAAGAGACTACTGACATAAAGAGACTACTGACCTAAAGAGACTACTGACATAAAGAGACTACAGACATAAAGAGACTACTGACATAAAGAGACTACTGACATAAAGAGACTACTGACCTAAAGAGACTACTGACATAAAGAGACTACTGACATAAAGAGACTACTGACCTAAAGAGACTACTGACATAAAGAGACTACTGACATAAAGAGACTACTGACATAAAGAGACTACTGAGCTAAAGAGACTACTGAGCTAAAGAGACTACTGACATAAAGAGACTACTGACCTAAAGAGACTACTGACCTAAAGAGACTACTGACATAAAGAGACTACTGACATAAAGAGACTACTGACATAAAGAGACTACTGAGCTAAAGAGACTACTGAGCTAAAGAGAGTACTGACCTAAAGAGACTACTGAGCTAAAGAGACTACTGACCTAAAGAGAATACTGAGCTAAAGAGAGTACTGACCTAAAGAGACTACTGACCTAAAGAGACTACTGAGCTAAAGAGACTACTGAGCTAAAGAGACTACTGAGCTAAAGAGACTACTGAGCTAAAGATAGTACTGACCTAAAGAGACTACTGACCTAAAGAGACTACTGAGCTAAAGAGACTACTGAGCTAAAGAGAGTACTGACCTAAAGAGACTACTGACCTAAAGAGACTACTGACCTAAAGAGACTACTGACCTAAAGAGACTACTGACCTAAAGAGACTACTGACCTAAAGAGACTACTGACATAAAGAGACTACTGAGCTAAAGAGACTACTGAGCTAAAGAGAGTACTGACCTAAAGAGACTACTGAGCTAAAGAGACTACTTACCTAAAGAGAATACTGAGCTAAAGAGAGTACTGACCTAAAGAGACTACTGACCTAAAGAGACTACTGAGCTAAAGAGACTACTGAGCTAAAGAGACTACTGAGCTAAAGAGACTACTGAGCTAAAGATAGTACTGACCTAAAGAGACTACTGACCTAAAGAGACTACTGAGCTAAAGAGACTACTGAGCTAAAGAGAGTACTGACCTAAAGAGACTACTGACCTAAAGAGACTACTGAACTAAAGAGACTACTGACCTAAAGAGACTACTGACCTAAAGAGACTACTGACCTAAAGAGACTACTGACCTAAAGAGACTACTGACCTAAAGAGACTACTGACCTAAAGAGACTACTGACCTAAAGAGACTACTGACCTAAAGAGACTACTGACCTAAAGAGACTACTGACCTAAAGAGACTACTGAGCTAAAGAGACTAATGAGCTAAAGAGAGTACTGACCTGAAAAGAGTTTCTCTGGTTTCCCAAACTTTGTTCCTGTGCCAGGTGCGCGTTGCCATGACAACCAAAAGAGCCAGGTATAAGACCCCTAGTGCGGTCCGTAACTTTGGGAACTTCTGACTTAACATTTGGTGACCAGAGGCAACCATCATACAAAACCCGACACTGTGAAGTACAGATGTTGTTGTAGCTATGGTAGGGAGCATGTGTTGACAATGGTGTACACAAACACGCAATACAATATAAAAAAATAAGTAAGAATTTTAGGGGGGGGGGATGATGTAAGTGAAAATAAGTGAATACATTAATTCAGCTATTTATAATAATATCTATTTGTAATTAATTATAATAATTTGTTTTATCTAGCAGTTTGAAACTTTACTTTGAGATTATAGCTGCTCTGACCCCATACATATGTATTAAATGTGCTGTAATACTGTTATGTAGAACGTGGTGAGCCTAGTTCCTAACTGGGGTACAGCGCTACGTAAGTTCTCAAATAATTTTTATGAAAGCACTCATGGGCGTCGCTAGGAATTTTTCCGGGGGGGGGCAAAAAACCCCCACTTTTTTTTTATTTTAACTGGCAATGCCATACAGGTACAATTTTCAATTAAATTCAAGTTCAGTGTAAAATAAGGGTTGAAAAAAGCCTTAGAAATTAATAAGACTTACAAATTAGTGCTGTAATAGTTAAAATACAACATTTATTAATGCATTTAATAAATTAATTTTTTTTTCTCAAATGTAGGGGGGCAAATGCCCCCCTTCCCTACGCCCATGAGTGCAGTAGTTATATTGTTATTATTATTATTATTATAAACAATGCAACAATTAGTTGTACTAAAACTTTTAAAATTTGATTGACGTTAGCTTAGACCGCACGTCAACCAAATATATATATATATATATATATATATATAATTCACCAGAACAAGAACGAGTAGTGTGCAAATAAGCATAATGAATGACCCTCCCTGGGGTCGACCAAACACAGTTAATGGTTGGCAAGCGAAGGTGTTGGAGAGGGGGGAAGGCATGTCTTGAGACCAACAATGCCTCTTGCGTTCACTTGCATTGCTCCCTTTCAAAATAACTTGTGTTTCGTAGTGTAGTGGTCATCACATTTGCCTAACACGCGGAAGGTCCTAGGTTTAAGCCCCAGCTAAAACATTAATTTTTAAACATGTTTATGATAGTGCCCATTCTTTCCCCCCTTTTTTGCGAACATGGCTGATCCTCGCTAGGGTCCACCAATCACAGTTTATGGTTGGCAAGCTAGGGTGGTGCAGGGTGGGGCGGATAGCTAACAGCAGTGCGCATGTCTCGAAACCAGCAATGCGTCGGCGCCACCCCCCGACGTTCACTCGCGTTGTTCTGATTTCTTCGTGCTTTAGTTTGTGTCCGTTCTTTACCCCCTTTCTTTGCACTATCCATGGGCAAGTCTCCAGCGTATGCTGCGCCGAGGGTCGTTTTTAGTATTTATTAAATAGACAATCTATCATTACACTCTATGTGAGGCTCGCCATTACGTTACTGTCACCAATTGTCTAAATGCACGTAGCAAGAAAATAATGGCAACGCATTCTAGAAATAAAGCAAATATTTTGATTTTATTGAAAGTTGCATAAACCTTGAACCAATAATTTACAGTGCATAAAAACATTTTTTAAGCGCTTTACTTTTGAGTGTACATAAGGGATTTGTTCAATTAAAAAGTGTGAGACTGCCAGGGTTGTTAATATTGCAATATTGTATTGGTATTGGTAGTATTGCCAATACTTTTTTTAAGTATTGGGACGATATTGCAATACTTCTTGAAATTTGATATTGGTATTGGTATTGCCAATAATTATTTTTGATATTGGTATTGATTTTTAACCAATACTAAAAGCAATATTCAATAAATTCTCTACAACATTGGTTGTGAATAAAGCTGAATATAATAAATTTTTCTTTGCTGTCGCCATCTTGCGAGTGACATTGCCAAACAATTTTTGAATGAGACTGATCAATGAAATGAATGATAATAGAAATCAAATCATATATGATATCTTTGGCAATGAGCATTGACCAGTGACTTACCAAGGCTCGATTAAGGCTTAGGCACTTTAGGCACCGTGCCTAGGGCCTACAAACAAAAATAAGGCCAAACAAAGAAAAAAATATTTTTTAAATTTATATAATATTAAATTTGTTGTAATTAGAATTATTTTTAGTAGCGTGAATGCGTCGTTCTATTTCGTTTCATAACTTTTCAATGATTGCGCATATTATGGACTGATAGGTAATACTTTCAAGATCTTGATGCCATTTTTTTCTTTGGTCAATATTTTCTTTCCGATTTCCTCTTACAGAATTTCTTGCTTGAAAGTGAGTCAAGTTAATGTTTTGTTTCATCCAATGCCAATGTAGACAGATTTTAGATATAATTCATGAACTTAAATTTTAAACTAAAATTTAATTATTAATAGCGGTAAAACTGCTTTATCTGCCTATGTTAATATCCACTGCAATCCACTGACTCGGTCTGACTGTTTTTTTACTATAGTATGTTTAACCGTTTATGTATCATTTGCTTTTCTATGACAGTCATTTGCTTCATTCATCCATCCATCCATCCATCCATTCATTCATTCATTCACAATATGTGTACAGTAAACATATTAAAAATCTTGTTGCTTAAGGACGTTAAGGTATGCCGACTTATTTAATATGTTGTCAAAGACTTTTGAATGCTTTGAGGAAAGCTGATGAAGCAAGTGTTAACTATTGAACAAAATTTTGTTAAAAATACATTGTCTAAATTAGCCAAAAATGTTGTTATCATTTATCGATGTAAGTGATATAGAGCGATGAATTACGTATTTGCGCTTTATTCGTCGAATGACCCAAATATTGGATATTGGTAAGGCAATAATAAATAAATATTGGTATTGGTATTGCAATACTGGTTTTAAAATTGTATTGGTATTGGTATTGCCAATAGATTTTACAGGCAGTATTGGTATTGGTATTGCCAATAAAAAGTTTTAGTATTGTTAACAACCCTGGAGACTGCTAGGTTGTAATATGGGTCTTGGTTTCATTAAAACGTGAAGCTAATGTGAAACTTACCTCGGGATGTAGAGAATTCTCTCAGCTATAACGAAGCCAACAGTAAAGAAAAGATTGGAAGCCGGGAGGAAGGGAAGCAACACGAAGGCCAGTGACATCAGAGGAATTACCGGAAGTCGTTTGGCTGATGACTTTTCGGGACACGTCTGCTGATCAGGATTGAAAAAAAGAATATGGAATAACTTAAACTAATTGATAAAATAAGTCAAAACTCTCATTACGAGCATCTCTCGTAACGAGTAATTCGCATAAAGAGCGAAAAATTCGCATAATAACGAGTGACGCAGAAAGGGGAAGTCCCTTTTTCCTGGAAATTCTTTTTGTGAGCCGGCACTTCCGCCCCGATGTATTATTCTGTGTTTAGCATTCGGTCTGCTATAGCATATTGTTTTCGTGTGTGATCAACAGCTTTTACAAATATTGTATTTAGACAGTATTCGTAATTTTTGTATATGCAAAGTATAATAGCCTGTGCTAATATGTCTTCGAAAAAAAAACACAAGAAGACAATCATAAGAGAGAGAACAAAATGACTGTTGAAATGAAACGTAAAACCATTGAAAAGCGAGAACAAGGTGTAAGCGTGGCTAGTCTAGCACGCAACTACAATCGGCCAACATCAACGATCTGCACTATTCTCAAGAACAATTAAGGAGATGGATGCTTCAAATGGAGTGTCAAGAATTTCTACGAGACGGGTTACGACACCTTTTCGTCAAATTTTGAAGCGTCGGCAAAAAACAAATGTCTTCAGTTTTCTAGTTAAAAAGTTAAAAAGTTGCAAATCATTGATTTGTATGTGAAAAATTATTCCGTTTAACGAGTGTTTCGCTTAATGAGTAAGACTCTGGAACGAATTAAACTCGTTATGAGAGGTTCCATTGTACTTACACACTTCGAGTCTAATATATTTTGTATTACGATAGGCTAGTATAGGGGCAAGAATATTTGACTCAAATCTGAAAGAAGACTATAGAATGGTTGGTAGTTCATTTGGAGGCGCAATTACTTTATAGCAATAACTTTGAGGCTATGACTTTAGAGCAATAACTTCATAGAAATAATTTCATAGCAAAACCTTTATGGCAATAACTTCAATAACCTCGTGTCAGTCCATCATCATATACATGGTGAATAAGCCACCAGCAGGTCATCATATACCAGGTGTATAAGCCACCAGCATGTCATCATACACCTCGTGTATAAGCCACCAGCATGTCATCATATATCTGGTGTATAAGCCACAGCAGGTCATCGTATACCAGGTGTATAAGCCACCAGCATGTCATCATATACCAGGTGTATAAGCCACCAGCATGTCATCATACACCTCATGTATAAGCCACCAGCATGTCATCATATACCTGGTGTATAAGCCACAGCATGTCATCATATACCTGGTGTATAAGCCACAGCATGTCATCATATACCTGGTGTATAAGCCACCATCATACACCTCGTGTATAAGCCACCAGCATGTCATCATATACCAGGTGTATAAGTCACCAGCATGTCATCATATACCAGGTGTATAAGTCACCAGCATGTCATCATATACCAGGTGTATAAGTCGCCAGCATGTCATCATATACCAGGTGTATAAGTCACCAGGATGTCATCATATACCAGGTGTATAAGTCACCAGCATGTCATCATATACCAGGTGTATAAGCAACCAGCATGTCATCATATACCAGGTGTATAAGTCACCAGCATGTCATCATATACCAGGTGTATACGTCACCAGCATGTTATCATATACCAGGTGTATAAGCCACCAGCATTACATCATATATCAGGTGTATAAGTCACCAGCATGTCAACATATACCAGGTGTATAAGTCACCAGCATGTCATCATATACCAGGTGTATAAGCCACCACCATGTCATCATATACCAGGTGTATAAGCCACCAGCATTACATCATATATCAGGTGTATAAGTCACTAGCATGTCATCATACCAGGTGTATAAGCCACCAGCATGTCATCATATACCAGGTGTATAAGTCACCAGCATGTCATCATATACCAGGTGTATAAGCCACCACCATGTCATCATATACCAGGTGTATAAGCCACCAGCATTACATCATATATCAGGTGTATAAGTTACTAGGATGTCATCATATACCCGGTGTATAAGCCACAAGCATGTCATCATATACCAGGTGTATAAGCCACCATCATACACCTCGTGTATAAGCCACCAGCCTATCATCATATACCAGGTGTATAAGCCACCATCATACACCTCGTGTATAAGCCACCAGCTTATCATCGTATACCATGTGTATAAGCCACCATCATGTCATCATACATCTCGTGTATAAGTCACTAGCATGTCATCATATACCAGTTGTTTAAATCACCAGCATGTCATCATAAACCTCGTGTATAAGTCACCAGCATGTCATCACATACGAGGTGTATAAGTCACCATCATGTCATCATATACCAGGTGTATAAGTCACCATCATGTCATTATACACCAGGTGTATAAGTCACCAGCATGTCATCATATACCAGGTGTATAAGCCACCAGCATGTCATCATATACCAGGTGTATAAGTCACCAGCATGTCATCATATACAAGGTGTATACGTCACCAGCATGTCATCATACACCAGGTGTATAGGTCACCAGCATGTCATCATATACCAGGTGTATAAGTCACCAGCATGTCATCATATACCAGGTGTATAAGTCACCACCATGTCATTATATACCAGGTGTATAAGTCACCATCATGTCATCATATACCAGGTGTATAAGCCACCAGCATGTCATCATATACCAGGTGTATAAGTCAGAAGCATGTCATCATATACCAGGTGTATGAGTCACCAGCATGTCATCATATACCAGGTGTATAAGTCACCAGCATGTCATCATATACAGGTGTATTAGTCACCAGCATGTCATCATATACCAGGTGTATAAGTCACCAGCATGTCATCATATACCAGGTGTATAAGTCACCAGAATGTCATCATATACCAGGTGTATAAGTTACCATCATGTCATCATATACCAGGTGTATAAGCCACCAGAATGTCATCATATACCAGGTGTATAAGTCACCATCATGTCATCATATACCAGGTGTATAAGTCACCAGCATGTCATTATATACCAGGTGTATAAGTCACCATCATGTCATCATATACCAGGTGTATAAGTCACAAGCATGTCATCATATACCAGGTGTATAAGTCACCAGAATGTCATCATATACCAGGTGTATAAGTCACCATCATGTCATCATATATCAGATGTATAAGTCACCATCATGTCATCATATACCAGGTGTATAAGTCACCAGAATGTCATCATATACCAGGTGTATAAGTCACCAGCATGTCATCATATATCAGATGTATAAGTCACATGTCATCATATACCAGGTGTATAAGCCACCAGCATTACATCATATACCAGGTGTATAAGTCACCAGCATGCCATCATATACCAGGTGTATAAGTCACCAGCATTTCATCATATACCAGGTGTATAAGTCACCAGCATGTCATCATATACCAGGTGTATAAGTCACCAGCATGTCATCATATACCAGGTGTATAAGTCACCAGCATGTCATCATATACCAGGTGTATAAGTCACCAGCATGTCATCATATACCTCGTGTATAAGTCACCAGCATGTCATCATATACCTCGTGTATAAGTCACCAGCATGTCATCATATACCTCGTGTATAAGTCACCAGCATGTCATCATATACCTCGTGTATAAGTCACCATCATGTCATCATATACCTCGTGTATAAGTCACCAGCATGTCATCATATACCTCGTGTATAAGTCACCAGCATTTCATCATATACCTCGTGTATAAGTCACCAGCATGTCATCATATAGCAGTTGTATAAGTCACCAGCATGTCATCATATACCTCGTGTATAAGTCACCAGCATGTCATCATATACCTCGTGTATAAGACACAACAATTTCATCATATACCTCGTGTATAAGTCACCAGCATGTCATCATATACCTCGTGTATAAGTCACCAGCATGTCATCATATACCTCGTGTATAAGTCACCAGCATGTCATCATATACCTCGTGTATAAGTCACCAGCATGTCATCATATACCTCGTGTATAAGTCGCCAGCATGTCATCATATACCTCGTGTATAAGTCACCAGCATGTCATCATATACCTCGTGTATAAGTCACCAGCATGTCATCATATACCTCGTGTATAAGTCACCATCATGTCATCATATACCCCGTGTATAAGCCATAAGCCCGCCATTATACACCTCGTGTATAAGCCATAAGCCCGTCATTATACACCTCGTGTATAAGCCATAAGCCCGTCATTATACACCTCGTGTATAAGCCACCATCATACACCTCGTGTATAAGCCACCATCATACATCTATTGTATAAGCCACCATCATACATCTGTTGTATAAGCCACCATCATACACCTCGTGTATAAGTCACCCGCGTATCACCATTTGACATGTGGAAGGCTATACAAATCAGGATGGAGCTTTTCCCTTTTTAAGTTTGTTGCACGGATGGCTGAGAATTCATTGAACTGTGTCGAGCTGTCATCCACATCATTTTACATAGACACCTGTATCCGTGTCCAGGTAAGTAGATACGTCTTTCACCTGTCTACCGTGTTCATAACCTGTGACCGACTGTCACTTTATTTGACTACACGTTGAAACTTTGTATAAACCTTTGACTTGAATTTTTTCATTGGATGGTACGATGTTAACTACATTACAGGATTACCCAATAAACCTACACTTGAATTATTTCATTAATTCTCTCCTTGGATGGTTCGATGTTTACTAAATTAGAAGATTCACCATAACTCACCTTGACCATTACAATATTCCCCAATAACTCACCTTGACCATTACAATATTCCCCAATAACTCACCTTGACCATTACAATATTCCCCAATAACTCACCTTGACCATTACAATATTCCCTAATAACTCATCTTGTCCATTACAATATTCCCCAATAACTCACCTTGTCACAATATTCCCCAATAACTCACCTTGACCATTACAATATTCCCCAATAACTCACCTTGTCACAATATTCCCCAATAACTCACCTTGTCACAATATTCCCCAATAACTCACCTTGTCACAATATTCCCCAATAACTTACATTGACCATTACAATATTCCCCAATAACTCACATTGACCATTACAATATTCCCCAATAACTCACATTGACCATTACAATATTCCCTAATAACTCACATTGACCATTACAATATTCGCCAATAACTCACATTGACCATTACAATATTCCCCAATAACTCACATTGACCATTACAATATTCGCCAATAACTCACATTGACCATTACAATATTCCCCAATAACTCACATTGACCATTACAATATTCCCCAATAACTCACATTGACCATTACAATATTCCCCAATAACTCACATTGACCATTACAATATTCCCCAATAACTCACATTGACCATTACAATATTCCCCAATAACTCACATTGACCATTACAATATTCCCCAATAACTCACATTGACCATTACAATATTCGCCAATAACTCACATTGACCATTACAATATTCGCCAATAACTCACATTGACCATTACAATATTCCCCAATAACTCACCTTGGCCATTACAATATTCCCCAATAACTCACATTGACCATTACAATATTCCCCAATAACTCACATTGACCATTACAATATTCCCCAATAACTCACATTGACCATTACAATATTCCCCAATAACTCACATTGACCATTACAATATTCGCCAATAACTCACATTGACCATTACAATATTCGCCAATAACTCACATTGACCATTACAATATTCGCCAATAACTCACATTGACCATTACAATATTCCCCAATAACTCACATTGACCATTACAATATTCCCCAATAACTCACATTGACCATTACAATATTCCCCAATAACTCACATTGACCATTACAATATTCGCCAATAACTCACATTGACCATTACAATATTCGCCAATAACTCACATTGACCATTACAATATTCGCCAATAACTCACCTTGTCCATTACAATATTCCCCAATAACTCACATTGACCATTACAATATTCCCCAATAACTCACATTGACCATTACAATATTCCCCAATAACTCACATTGACCATTACAATATTCCCCAATAACTCACATTGACCATTACAATATTCCCCAATAACTCACATTGACCATTACAATATTCCCCAATAACTCACATTGACCATTACAATATTCCCCAATAACTCACATTGACCCTTACAATATTCCCCAATAACTCACATTGACCATTACAATATTCCCCAATAACTCACATTGACCATTACAATATTCCCCAATAACTCACATTGACCATTACAATATTCCCCAATAACTCACATTGACCATTACAATATTCCCCAATAACTCACATTGACCATTACAATATTCCCCAATAACTCACATTGACCATTACAATATTCCCCAATAACTCACCTTGGCCACCAAACACCTCCAAATGAGAGCCACTGCTGATGTGTAGAAGGTCAAGGTCCAGACATTCCTGGCGTCACCAAGTGACTCCACCAGGGGGATGCTGCCCCCTGTCCAGTCATAACTCAGGTGGAACGGATTCAGAAGGAGCCAAAAATTGAACCAAGTAAGATAGTTGAAGGTCAAACATCTGAAGAAATTGAATCAATGTAAAAATCAACATTAACAAGCAGACGTCAAAGTCAGGAAGTGGCTACCTTTACAAGATGTCACAAGGTCGGGTTTGCCTTATTGATTGTGATATTTAATGTAAAGGGAGCTAACTTTTCCCATGTTCTTAAAGTTCCTACCTTGTGAGGAAAGATGAAGAAAATGAGGCTGGGTTGTCTACCTCTTGGAACACTGGATGTTGGAAGTCCATCACCTTCATCCTCAGATAGAGTAGGACCATACCCTGGTGTAAATAAACATGTGTTACCTCACATCATAGAGTAGGACCATACCCTGGTGTAAATAAACATGTGTGTTACCTCATCTCATAGAGTAGGACCATACCCTGGTGTAAATAAACATGTGTTACCTCACATCATAGAGTAGGACCATACCCTGGTGTAAAATAAACATGTGTGTTACCTCATCTCATAGAGTAGGACCATACCCTGGTGTAAATAAACATGTGTTACCTCACATCATAGAGTAGGACCATACCCTGGTGTAAATAAACATGTGTTACCTCACCTCATAGAGTAGGACCATACCCTGGTGTAAATAAACATGTGTTACCTCACCTCATAGAGTAGGACCATATCCTGGTGTAAATAAACATGTGTGTTACCTCATCTCATATAGTACGGCCATTGTCGGCCATACCCTGGTGTAAATAAACATGTGTTACCTCACATCATAGAGTAGGACCATACCCTGGTGTAAATAAACATGTGTTACCTCACATCATAGAGTAGGACCATACCCTGGTGTAAATAAACATGTGTTACCTCACATCATAGAGTAGGACCATACCCTGGTGTAAATAAACATGTGTTACCTCACCTCATAGAGTAGGACCATACCCTGGTGTAAATAAACATGTATTACCTCACCTCATAGAGTAGGACCATACCCTGGTGTAAATAAACATGTGTTACCTCACCTCATAGAGTAGGACCATACCCTGGTGTAAATAAACATGTGTGTTACCTCACCTCATAGAGTAGGACCATACCCTGGTGTAAATAAACATGTGTTACCTCACATCATAGAGTAGGATCATACCCTGGTGTAAATAAACATGTGTGTTACCTCACCTCATAGAGTAGGACCATACCCTGGTGTAAATAAACATGTGTTACCTCACATCATAGAGTAGGATCATACCCTGGTGTAAATAAACATGTGTGTTACCTCACCTCATAGAGTAGGACCATACCCTGGTGTAAATAAACATGTGTGTTACCTCACCTCATAGAGTAGGACCATACCCTGGTGTAAATAAACATGTGATTACCTCACATCATAGAGTAGGACCATACCCTGGTGTAAATAAACATGTGATTACCTCACCTCATAGAGTAGGACCATACCCTGGTGTAAATAAACATGTGTTACCTCACATCATAGAGTAGGACCATACCCTGGTGTAAATAAACATGTGTATTACCTCACCTCATAGAGTAGGACCATACCCTGGTGTAAATAAACATGTATTCCTATATCTCATATATCTATACACTTAATGCTATAGGCGTGACACATTGATTATATGGCCGTGGGAAGGTGTTATGGGAAAACCTTCCAAAAATTGTGTTCAACTAAACCATCTTTCACTATTGGTTCACTAACCATCTTTAACCATTGGTTCACTAACCATCTTTAACCACTGGTTCAAGTAATCTTTATGGTACCACCGGTTTGTTAAAGAATAGAACAAAACGTATTTGACGACCTAACGGTCCGAAGTTTACAAAAGTCCCAAGTTACAAACTGTCCCAAATTAGACTTAGACTTATTTTGTAGTTGCCAGTGTTACTTACCGTGAGCAAGGTCACGCAACATCTTACTAAACAACCCTTGACCTCTTGGGACAATGACCTTGACCGGAGACATCTGCGGAGACCAAATAACAAACGGCTTGTGCAACAAACATAAGGCAAGACTTATTGAAAAAATGGATCATGGATTAAAACAAATAATGGATCGTTGATGGATGAAAACAAATAGTACGTCGGCTGATACTTGAGACATAAGACACGCCCTTCTGATACTACCACAAGAGTTGAGGCACAAGACACGCCCCTCTGATACTCCCACAAGAGTTGATACATAAGACACGCCCGCTGATACTACCACAATAGTTGAGACATAGGACACGCCCCTTTGATACTACCACAAGAGTTGAGACACAAGACACGCCCTTCTGATACTACCACAAGAGTTGAGACATAGGACACGCCCCTTTGATACTACCACAAGAGTTGAGACATATGACACGCCCCTCTGATACTACCACAAGAGTTGAGACATAGGACACGCCCCTTTGATGCTACCACATGAGTTGAGACATATGACACGCCCTCCTGATACTACCACAAGAGTTGAGACATATGACACGCCTCTCTGATACTCCCACAAGAGTTGAGACATATGACACGCCCCTCTGATACTCCCACAAGAGTTGAGACATATGACACGCCCCTCTGATACTCCCACAAGAGTTGAGACATATGACACGCCCCTCTGATACTCCCACAAGAGTTGAGACATATGACACGCCACTCTGATACTCTCGCTAATGCCCAGTGAACCACGCCAACCGGCCATAATTAAAAACTTACGTCATAACGTGTGTCCCGTTACAAATGACGTCATAGAGCAGAGACACGCCCAGTACGGAAATTCCCGTTTCCTTGGTCAACATGGCGGCCAGGGCCAAGGTCATTGACCCCAGGAACATGATGACACGTGACATCGGGAACCATCGTGGGTCGATGTTGTCGTTGATGTCCACCTTACCGGGTTCATTGGGGTTCATACATCTAGGGTCAGAGAATGGGATTCGTTAGGTCAAATTTATCTCTGTAGCCCTCAAACTCTAAAGCAGAACATTCAGAGCAACAACAAAAAAAAAGAAAAAGAGGAAGAAAAAAAAGAAGGAAAAAAAAAGATAGAAAAACTGATAATCTGAAAATGTAAACCATAAGCAATGCATGCCACCTTAAAGGGCGCATCGTTCTGCGCATGTCGAAAATTGACGGAAAACTTTTTCTCAAAATGAACGGTTCGCTCTACATGTTCCTCGGAATTTCGTGTTTTACGTCAGTTTTCTAAAAATAATTTAATTTTGTCATCAAATACATCAGATATATGTCTTCCGGTGACCCTCTAACTGTTTTGAGTGGATGTAAACGTTGGGATTTTTTTTCCTTCACTTCTATTGCTCGGTACGCTGCAAAAGTCTTTAAAAACGTTAATGTAATTGTAAGCCATTATTCGTCATTGAAACCTAAAATCTTGAGTTGAGAATCCAAATCCGGTCATTAAAAACATCAACTTCGTCAGTTAAAATTTGCCTTTGACTGGTACTACTTTCCGATTGTCATCACCCCCTCAAAATCGTTAATAAATAATAAAGAGAGAGAGAGAGAGAGAGATGGAACACAAAAGCCTCAGTGCTTCCTCTGTGGAAAAATCATGTGCAATGACAACATGAAGCCTTTTAGACTCCGAGAGCACTTGGAGAAAGTCCAACCATCCAATTCCAAGGACAGTGTTGAGGTCTTCAAGCAGAAGAGAGCTCGCTTCTTGACCTCAGGTACCTTGCCCAAGCTTGGATTTTCTTTGTCACAGAAACCTGCACTGGGGGCATTATTCAAAGTTACATATCTTATTGCAAAGAACAAGAAGCCCCACACCAGTGGAGAACTTTGGTGAAGCCTTGTGCTCTGGGGATGGTGGAACTGATGTGTGGTCACCAGCAGAGGAAGCAGGTTGAGAAAGTTCCTTTGTGCAATGACACTATTCATTCCAGTATTAGTGACATGTTTGCAGACATTCTGGATCAATTCTTGTGTGAGATGAGAAGCAGTCCCCAGAATTAAATCGCTGATAAGAAGCAGCATATCTCTCACTAAATTCCCTGTTGATCATAAGAAGCAGCAAATCTCTCACTAAATTCCCTGTTGCCTTTTGTCAAAACTGTTGTATTCCTAAATTAAACATAGTTTATTATGCATTTTCTGCAAGTTTCACGAGGGGGTGCATGAACTTTTTTGGGCATCTGAAGGGGTGCATGGACCCCAAAAGGTTAGGAACCACTGCTCTAAAGTGAGGGAGCACACACAGTTTATACATTTGAATATTAAAGACACGACGTGAATGTGTATGTCCTTATATTGTTCAGATATCAAGAGTTAACTGAAATGTTGTATTACACAACACATTTAACATTTAAATTTAACTTAACAAAACTGCTAGGGAATGGTGAGAGTGTTGGGGGTGACGCTCTTGGTTATCACATTCAGTGGATGTCCTGTGATAGAATTGTTTCAAGTTTCTCAAGAAGATAACTAACACCTGCAGTCATCAAGTTACGCTACTGAAATAGTCGCCTATGATTTAATCTTCTAAATCTTTTTGACAATTTACTGCTTACTTACCTTGAAATACGATAACTTCTTAGAAATGTGGAAGGGGGAGTCTGTGTCTATGTCTCTCTCTCTCTCTCTCTCTCTCTCTCTCTCTCTCTCTCTCTCTCTCTCATCTCTCTCTCTCTCTCACACACACACACATACTCTCAAACACATACACACACTATAATTTTGCGCCTTATCTTTATTTTTTAAAACTAATTCTTCTATCAATGGGCCATAACCCATAAGTTCACATAATCCTACATGTGGCATGGCGTCAAACGTCCTGAGCCTAGTGCGCTTATTGGTCATCCAGGGATAGTCTCTTAGCAAGTTGCCCCCCCCTCCCACAGAAGGAACTAATATCTAATGGAACCCCCGGGCGGTCCTCTCCATAAGGGCCGCATGGGCGCCTAGGAACAGGGTGGAGGTGCCTTCCACTCTAAAGATCTTGATTCAACTATTTTGTAATTTTTTTAATTATTTTTTTAAATAAAGGAAATATTACTGTATCTTGGAGAAACAACCAATACAATTTGATTGATATGAATGACAGTATGGGAAAGTATGAGAGAGTAATGTGCCCATTAGTGACCAGGGGTCAAGCAACTAACAGCTGTAGAGTTATGGATTAGTGGCCAGTGGTCAAGCAACTAACAGCTGTAGAGTTATGTATTAGTGACCAGTGGTCAAGCAACTAACAGCTGTAGAGTTATGGATTAGTGACCAGTGGTCAAGCAACTAACAGCTGTAGAGTTATGTATTATAGACCAAATCACATCATGTCTACGTATTTAATCAATCTGCTATTAGTCCGTCTTTCAACTGGTGGCTCATGTCTAGGTACGAGTTCTTCTATCCTTATAAATACTTAAGATCTCCTGTCTTATATACGGAACAGTTGCTTTCTGCTACAAAGACCTTAAACCTAGATGAATGGGGCAAACTGAATGTTTAATATCTGGAATAACCTGTTGGATTTGTTGCATGGCAACTAGAAAATGAAGCCCTTGGTTGATGTGTGTCCACAAAGAATGAACCAGTCGTAAGGCTTGTCTGAGAGTCTCCTTGGGCCACCAACAGCTCGCCGGCTCGTGAGATAAGGTGTTTGGAGGAACTTGTTGAATCCATTCAGTTATTTAAACTTCGCCCTTGATCTTATGAAACATTCGAACTTTAAGCTTAATCGCAATGTTCGATTTGGGAACAAAACTTTCAAATGACTAGTCTCCAGCAGTCTTAACAGTTCGGATCGAAATGACTGACTGAAGATGTGGTAAATTCTGACCTTGACCTTTGTGTTTGAGATTTGATCTGATACAAATAACACATTTCCTTATAAGTGGGTAGTAGTATCACTTTACCCTTTCATTCGTTGAGCAAATAGTACAACACAACATTTCCTTATAAGTGGGTAGTAGTATCACTTTACCCTTTCATTCGTTGAGCAAATAGTACAACACAACATTTCCTTATAAGTGGGTAGTAGTATCACTTTACCCTTTCATTCGTTGAGCAAATAGTACAACACAACATTTCCTTATAAGTGGGTAGTAGTATCACTTTACCCTTTCATTCGTTGAGCAAATAGTACAACACAACATTTCCTTATAAGTGGGTAGTAGTATCACTTTACCCTTTCATTCGTTGAGCAAATAGTACAACACAACATTTCCTTATAAGTGGGTAGTAGTATCACTTTACCCTTTCATTCGTTGAGCAAATAGTACAACACAACATTTCCTTATAAGTGGGTAGTAGTATCACTTTACCCTTTCATTCGTTGAGCAAATAGTACAACACAACATTTCCTTATAAGTGGGTAGTAGTATCACTTTACCCTTTCATTCGTTGAGCAAATAGTACAACACAACATTTCCTTATAAGTGGGTAGTAGTATCACCTTACCCTTTCATTCGTTGAGCAAATAGTACAACACAACATTTCCTTATAAGTGGGTAGTAGTATCACCTTACCCTTTCATTCGTTGAGCAAATAGTACAACACAACATTTCCTTATAAGTGGGTAGTAGTATCACTTTACCCTTTCATTCGTTGAGCAAATAGTACAACACAACATTTCCTTATAAGTGGGTAGTAGTATCACCTTACCCTTTCATTCGTTGAGCAAATAGTACAACACAACATTTCCTTATAAGTGGGTAGTAGTATCACTTTACCCTTTCATTCGTTGAGCAAATAGTACAACACAACATTTCCTTATAAGTGGGTAGTAGTATCACTTTACCCTTTCATTCGTTGAGCAAATAGTACAACACAACATTTCCTTATAAGTGGGTAGTAGTATCACTTTACCCTTTCATTCGTTGAGCAAATAGTACAACACAACATTTCCTTATAAGTGGGTAGTAGTATCACTTTACCCTTTCATTCGTTGAGCAAATAGTACAACACAACATTTCCTTATAAGTGGGTAGTAGTATCACTTTACCCTTTCATTCGTTGAGCAAATAGTACAACACAACATTTCCTTATAAGTGGGTAGTAGTATCACTTTACCCTTTCATTCGTTGAGCAAATAGTACAACACAACATTTTCTATAAAACATAATTTTGGGGGTAAGGAAGGGGGGGTGGTATAGCTGATAGCTGTGATCGCCAGATAACAATTGGGCGGGTCTTAAAGTGCGCAGTAATCTAAGGACGCATGTGGGCGTGCAAACATCTGTGCATTGTCAGATATTATCAGTGGTAGCCTTATGCAAGATTTCACAGGCAGATAAAGTCAAGCGATTCTATTGTCACCTTGCATTTGGTGACTTGTCTCTGGGGCTAGATGACCATGATTGATGGCCATGTGGAGGGAATGCAAGGGGAGCGATTGGCTTGAATGGTTTATGTTGTGGGGAGGAATACTTTATGACGTCACTGTATAGACCGCCTCACTCTCTTTCTCTGTCTCACACACACACACACACATTCGGCCAGAGTCATGCATAATGTCTACAAATTTTATATAAGTATATATAGACATAAATACACATACAAACATACACATATATATAGACATAAATACACATACAAACATACACATATATATATGCATATATACACATATTTATACCAATATATACAATATATATATATGTACATAAACATATATGCACACACGCACACATTACACATTTATATACAAACCTATAAATATATAAATATATAAATATAAAATAAATATATATATATATATATAATATATATAATATATATATATAGATATATATATATATATATATATATATATATATAAAAGATATAAAGTTATAAATATATAAAGATATAAAGATACACATAGAACTGGACGGGGAAGGGTATTGGCCTGTCCAAGGGACGGGCCCCATACTTTGGATAATTATGAATTTAAAACAGATTTTGAGGACCGTTCAGGTGCTCACTTGTCAAATTTTCTTGATGTGTGTGTGTGTGAGAGAGATGGTGTACTAACCAACGCCAAGAGATCAAAGGTTAATCCTGTCATAGTCACGTGACGTATGCTGCGTGTGATCGACTCGAGTGTGTGTCAACTCAGCTGAAAACTACAATTCAGACAAGCCGGATGTTGTACTGCTACCAAACACAACCATTCATGTATGAACAGAGAAACTTGACCACTACTTGGACCTGTTGGTCTGTTGGCCATGCGACGGTATATTTGATGTTATGTGGTCTGTTGGCCATGGGACGGTAGATTTGATGTTATGTGGTCTGTTGGCCATGGGACGGTAGATTTGATGTTATGTGGTCTGTTGGCCATGGGACGGTAGATTTGATGTTATGTGGTCTGTTGGCCATGGGACGGTAGATTTGATGTTATGTGGTCTGTTGACCATGGGACGGTAGATTTGATGTTATGTGGTATGTTGGCCATGGGACGGTAAATTTGATGTTATGTGGTCTGTTGGCCATGGGACGGTAGATTTGATGTTATGTGGTCTGTTGGCCATGGGACGGTAGAATTGATGTTATGTGGTCTGTTGGCCATGGGACGGTAAATTTGATGTTATGTGGTCTGTTGGCCATGGGACGGTAGATTTGATGTAATGTGGTCTGTTGGCCATGGGACATTAGATTTGATGTTATGTGGTCTGTTGGCCATGGGACGGTAGATTTGATGTTATGTGGTCTGTTGGCCATGGGACGGTAGATTTGATGTTACGGGGACTGTTGGCCATGGGACGGTAGATTTGATGTTACGTGGACTGTTGGCCATGGGACGGTAGATTTGATGTTACGTGGACTGTTGGCCATGGGACGGTAGATTTGATGTTACGTGGACTGTTGGCCATGGGACGGTAGATTTGATGTTACGTGGACTGTTGGCCATGGGACGGTAGATTTGATGTTACGTGGACTGTTGGCCATGGGACGTTAGATTTGATGTTACGTGGACTGTTGGCAATGGGACGGTAGATTTGATGTTATGTGGTCTGTTGGCCATGCGACGGTATATTTGATGTTTTATGATGTACACATACACTTTTTTATTATGGGATACCAAGAGAAATGGTGATATTGTGACAATATAAAATTTCCTTGAGCTTATTGACGATTTGTAAACTAAATGATCATCTCTTCTATAACACTAAGGTATGAAATTAATGGGAAACTTCAAATCTTACATCTATAATAATCAAAAGCCTCTAAATATATAATGTGGATTGTTAAAGTTCACACTGGCCCTCAATGTTAAAGTTCACACTGGCCCTCTATGTTAAAGCTCACACTGGCCCTCTATGTTAAAGTTCACACTGGCCCTCTATGTTAAAGTTCACACTGGCCCTCTATGTTAAAGTTCACACTGGCCCTCTATGTTAAAGTTCACACTGGCCCTCTATGTTAAAGTTCACACTGGCCCTCTATGTTAAAGTTCACACTGGCCCTCTATGTTAAAGTTCACACTGGCCCTCTATGTTAAAGTTCACACTGGCCCTCTATGTTAAAGTTCACACTGGCCCTCTATGTTAAAGTTCACACTGGCCCTCTATGTTAAAGTTCACACTGGCCCTCTATGTTAAAGTTCACACTGGCCCTCTATGTTAAAGTTCACACTGGCCCTCTATGTTAAAGTTCACACTGGCCCTCTATGTTAAAGTTCACACTGGCCCTCTATGTTAAAGTTCACACTGGCCCTCTATGTTAAAGTTCACACTGGCCCTCTATGTTAAAGTTCACACTGGCCCTCTATGTTAAAGTTCACACTGGCCCTCTATGTTAAAGTTCACACTGGCCCTCTATGTTAAAGTTCACACTGGCCCTCTATGTTAAAGTTCACACTGGCCCTCTATGTTAAAGTTCACACTGGCCCTCTATGTTAAAGTTCACACTGGCCCTCTATGTTAAAGTTCACACTGGCCCTCTATGTTAAAGTTCACACTGGCCCTCTGTTAAAGTTCACACTGGCCCTCTATGTTAAAGTTCACACTGGCCCTCTATGTTAAAGTTCACACTGGCCCTCTATGTTAAAGTTCACACTGGCCCTCTATGTTAAAGTTCACACTGGCCCTCTATGTTAAAGTTCACACTGGCCCTCTATGTTAAAGTTCACACTGGCCCTATGTTAAAGTTCACACTGGCCCTCTATGTTAAAGTTCACACTGGCCCTCTATGTTAAAGTTCACACTGGCCCTCCATGTTAAAGTTCACACTGGCCCTCCATGTTAAAGTTCACACTGGCCCTCTATGTTAAAGTTCACACTGGCCCTCTATGTTCAAAGTTCACAGCTGTCACACTGGCCCTCTATGTTCAAGTTCACACTGGCCCTTTATGATCAAGTTCACACTGGCCATCTATGTTACAGTTCAAAGTTCACACTGGCCCTCTATTCCATTCTTACCGGTACATAAATAAATAGAGCTTGAACTAAATCAAGTCATTCGTTTCTTCTTATTTTTTCTTTTATTTTTTTTTCATATAAAAAAAACCACATGATTTCATGACTTATATACAAGTCAATGACTTGGTGCCATCTCTTCTGACTTGGTGCCATCTCTTCTGACTTGCTGCCATCTCTTCTGACTTGGTACCATCTCTTCTGACTTGGTGCCATCTCTTCTGACTTGGTGCCATCTCTTCTGACTTGGTGCCATCTCTTCTGACTTGGTGCCATCTCTTCTGACTTGGTGCCATCTCTTCTGACTTGGTGCCATCTCTTCTGACTTGGTGCCATCTCTTCTGACTTGGTGCCATCTCTTCTGACTTGGTGCCATCTCTTCTGACTTGGTGCCATCTCTTCTGACTTGGTGCCATCTCTTCTGACTTGGTGCCATCTCTTCTGACTTGGTGCCATCTCTTCTGACTTGGTGCCATCTCTTCTGACTTGGTGCCATCTCTTCTGACTTGGTGCCATCTCTTCTGACTTGGTGCCATCTCTTCTGACTTGGTGCCATCTCTTCTGACTTGGTGCCATCTCTTCTGACTTGGTGCCATCTCTTCTGACTTGGTGCCATCTCTTCTGACTTGGTGCCATCTCTTCTGACTTGGTGCCATCTCTTCTGACTTGGTGCCATCTCTTCTGACTTGGTGCCATCTCTTCAACTTCACATTAGTATCAATTAATTTATTGTGCCAATTAATTGACATGATTTTGTTGCCTAATTGTCATTTATTAATTTCTTATAAAGCTACAAAAAAACGCTAATAAAATCTCATGTCTAATCTCTGTACTACCGTACTTCTTCTAATAAAATCTGAAGTCTAATCTTTGTACTACCGTACTTCTTCTAATAAAATCTCAAGTCTAATCTTTGTACTACCGTACTTCTTCTAATAAAATCTCATGTCTAATCTTTGTACTACCGTAATTCTTCCAATAAATGTTGTACTCCCTCTAAGGGAGTCCGACCTGGGGTGCCCAGGTGACGTGTTGTGTGTGACAGCAGCTCTAAAAAGGTCACTGTGACACGGTCCGGCAAGTGTGCGAGTGTCGTAGTACGTGAAATAAATAAATGTTTGTCTGGCCTGAACTCAGGACTACAAGGGACAGAAGAGAGTTGATCCAAACCTTTCAGTGAATGACACCAAACAGCTATAGCTTGATAATCATAAAGTGTGGGTGGGACGGGATACACCGGGGGTTCCATTACACGTAAACATCATACAATTTTTAACAAGAGACCTAACTGGTATACAGGTAAATATAAGACAATTGTTACCATAACCTATCTGGCATACATGTAAACACAAGACAATTTTTAACAAGAAACTTACCTGGCATACAGGTAAAAGGAAGATAGGAAGAATACACATGCCAGGACATCTGCTCTACCCACCACACCAGTCACCTGAAAAATAACAACATTAGTTTCAATATCAAGTCTTAGAAATTGGTGATTTATAAAATAAAGTTGGTCAAATGTTTTTGGTGTGATTTTAAAGATGTACTGACAGCACTATTGACAGCACTATTGACAGCACTATTTACAGCACTATTTACAGCACTATTTTCCTTAGACAAGCGATTCTCATTCCGGTTTTCGTAAATCATCACGTGATCTGATAAGATCTTATTTCTTGTACAGCAGTCCATCTATAAAACCTAATATTGTGGTACAACAGTCCATCTATAAAACCTAATATTGTGGTACAACAGTCCATCTATAAAACCTAATATTGTGGTACAACAGTCCATCTATAAAACCTAATATTGTGGTACAACAGTCCATCTATAAAACCTAATATTGTGGTACAACAGTCCATCTATAAAACCTAATATTGTGTACAGACACTAAAAAAACTCACCGCCTCTGTGTGGACGGGGTGTACGGCAAACAGCGCAGCTCCAAGACCAGCACATCGTCTGGACATGAAGAAAACATTTCGGCAGACGTGAGTGAGAAGAGCAACGACCACCAGGTGGAGCAGTAGGTTGATGACGTGGAACAACGCGGGGTCAAGGTCACCGTCAGACATGTAATAGTTGAGTCTGAAATACACATGTGTAGTGGACATACAGCATCTGTAGAGATATGTAGTGGACATACAACTTTCTATAGAGATATGTAGAACATACACATTTTCTACAGTGATATGTAGTGGATATACAGCTCTCTATAGAGATACGTAGTGGACATACAACTTTTTATGGAGATATGTAGTGGACATACAGCTTTCTATGGAGATGTGTAGTGGACATACAACTTTTTCTACAGAGATATGTAGTAGACATACAACTTTCTACAGAGATATGTAGTGGACATACAACTTTCTCAGTCCATCTAGATCCGAATGGGTATCTAACACGTTTTAGGGAAACAATGGCGGCTGAGTAATGCGTGGAACCCTCATAGCCGTGGCCTGTGAACCCTCATAGCTGTGACCTGTGAACCCACATAGCCGTGGCCTGTGAACCCTCATAGCTGTGGCCTGTGAACCCTCATAGCCGTGGCCTGTGAACCCACATAGCCGTGACCTGTGAACCCACATAGCCGTGGCCTGTGAACCCTCATAGCCGTGGCCTGTGAACCCTCATAGCCGTGACCTGTGAACCCTCATAGCTGTGGCCTGTGAACCCTCATAGCTGTGACCTGTGAACCCTCATAGCTGTGGCCTGTGAACCCTCATAGCTGTGACCTGTGAACCCTCATAGCTGTGGCCTGTGAACCCTCATAGCCGTGGCCTGTGAACCCTCATAGCCGTGACCTGTGAACCCTCATAGCCGTGGCCTGTGAACCCTCATAGCCGTGACCTGTGAACCCTCATAGCGTGGCCTGTGAACCCTCATAGCTGTGGCCCTGTGAACCCTCATAGCCGTGGCCCTGTGAACCCTCATAGCTGTGGCCCTGTGAACCCTCATAGCTGTGGCCCTGTGAACCCTCATAGCTGTGGCCCTGTGAACCCTCATAGCCGTGACCTGTGAACCCTCATAGCTGTGACCTGTGAACCCTCATAGCTGTGACCTGTGAACCCTCATAGCTGTGGCCTGTGAACCCTCATAGCTGTGACCTGTGAACCCTCATAGCTGTGGCCTGTGAACCCTCATAGCTGTGGCCTGTGAACCCTCATAGCCGTGAACCCTCATAGCCGTGGCCTGTGAACCCTTATAGCTGTGACCTGTGAACCCTTATAGCTGTGACCTGTGAACCCTTATAGCTGTGGCCTGTGAACCCTCATAGCTGTGGCCTGTGAACCCTCATAGCGTGGCCTGTGAACGCTCATAGCTGTGGCCTGTGAACCCTCATAGCCGTGAACCCTCATAGCCGTGGCCTGTGAACCCTTATAGCTGTGACCTGTGAACCCTTATAGCTGTGACCTGTGAACCCTTATAGCTGTGGCCTGTGAACCCTCATAGCCGTGGCCTGTGAACCCACATAGCCGTAGCCTGTGAACCCTCATAGCTGTGGCCTGTGAACCCTCATAGCTGTGGCCTGTGAACCCTCATAGCTGTGGCCTGTGAACCCTCATAGCTGTGGCATGTGAACCCTCATAGCTGTGGCCTGTGAACCCTCATAGCCGTGACCTGTGAACCCTCATAGCCGTGGCATGTGAACCCTTATAGCCGTGGCCTGTGAACCCTTATAGCCGTGACCTGTGAACCCTTATAGCCGTGGCCTGTGAACCCTCATAGCCGTGGCCTGTGAACCCTTATAGCCGTGACCTGTGAACCCTCATAGCCGTGAACCCTCATAGCCGTTGCCTGTGAACCCTCATAGCCGTGACCTGTGAACCCTCATAGCCGTGGCCTGTGAACCCTCATAGCCGTGACCCGTGAACCCTCATAGCTGTGGCCTGTGAACCCTCATAGCTGTGACCTGTGAACCCTCATAGCTGTGACCTGTGAACCCTCATAGCTGTGGCCTTAGAACCCTCATAGCCGTGACCTGTGAACGTTGCGTCACTTGCCAACAGACCTGCATGGCCTGTGGACGCAATAATCGTCTGTATAGCTAAGTTAAGGCAACCATCTTTAATACCACGTCTAGTCTGTTGAGATCAGCAGACCAAGATAACACGGGAAAGGTCATAGGTCAGTGTGGGCTTGAGAATGTTTTCTAGATTGTATTTGACGTGGTTGAATGCTGAGACTGACAGTGTTTTACTGACACTTTAACAAGACACCTGGTTGTACAGATACTTTTTAATCTAAATTCTTTGAGAAATTGTATTTATTTACATTATATATGTTGTGGCACAACGATGTAATTTAATTATGCATATTTTAATAAAAAGCCTAAACCGTTTCTTGTGTCGTGTTTAATGTGTGTTTTTTTGAGTAACATTTCTACATTTGATCATTTATTTTATTTAAATCGATGCACAACTAACCGACAACAAACAAATTGCACAATGGAAGCACATCTACAGCTCAACTTGAGCACACCTACAGCATATCTACAGCACATCTAAAGCACATTTACAGCACGTCTTGAGCTCACCTACAGCACATCTACAGCACATCTACAAAACATCTATAGCACATCACACCTACAGCATATCTACAGCATACCTACAGCCCATCCATAGCACATTTACGGCACGTCTTGAGCTCACCTACAGCACATCTACAGCACATCTACAAAACATCTATAGCACATCACACCTACAGCATATCTACAGCAGACCTACAGCACATCTAAAGCACATTTACGGCACGTCTTGAGCTCACCTACAGCACATCTACAATACACCTAAAGCACACGAACAGCACATCTACAGTACATCTACAGCACATATTGAGCACACCTACAAAACATCTGAAGCACACCTACAACACATCTACAGCACACGTAAAGCACATCTTGAGCACACCTACAACACATCTAAAGCACACCTACAACACATCTAAAGCACGCCTACAACACATCTACAGCACACCTAAAGCACATCTTGAGAACACCTACAACACACCTAAATCACATCTACAGTACATCTACAGCAGACCTACAGCACATTTTGAGCACACCTACAACATATCTACAGCCCACCTAAAGCACATCTTGAGCACACCTACAACACACCTAAAGCACATATACAGCACACCGGGGACATCTAAATTGTACTTGAATTCATGTCACGAGACATCTCAACAGATTTATGTTATATACTCCTATGAAGGTGATTCGAAGATATTAGCAAGTTCCTGTCAGGAAATGCAGTTTTTATTGAAGGAAAGACAGCTTTTTTCGCTGAAAAAATAATTATTATATTAGAAACGTGCTCACATGCTATGTTAGAAAAGTGCTCACTCACATTCTATGTGAGAAAAGTGCTCACTCACATTCTATGTTAGAAAAGTGCTCACTCACATTCTATGTTAGAAAAGTGCTCACTCACATGCTATGTTAGAAAAGTGCTCACTCACATGCCATGTTAGAAAAGTGCTCACTCACATGCTATGTTAGAAAAGTGCTCACTCACATGCTATGTTAGAAAAGTGCTCGCTCACATGCTATGTTAGAAAAGTGCTCACTCACATGCTATGTTAGAAAAGTGCTCACTCACATGCTATGTTAGAAAAGTGCTCACTCACATTCTATGTTAGAAAAGTGCTCACTCACATGCTATGTTAGAAAAGTGCTCACTCACATGCTATGTTAGAAAAGTGCTCACTCACATGCTATGTTAGAAAAGTGCTCACTCGCATGCTATGTTACCAGCAGTTCACAGACAACAGTTACCTGAACGTTAAGACACACAAAGGTCTGTATGATTTATGACTGCTCTTGTCTGACATGGCCTTTCCCCAGAAATCATTGTAGAATATCTCTAACAACGATGTTTTTCCCGTAACATCAGGATTTTCCTGAATGGCTATCACATCATCGTGCACAAACTGAGCACCCACTCCGTTGATATAACACACCAAGCCAAGAAGGAGCGGTGCCGTGTAGACAATCAAATCATTTAAGGCCAGTTTGGTTTGTTTGGTTACGGCGATGGTCGACTCTTCCTGCATCATCAAACAAACTTCGCTTGATTAAATTAATGCTATAAATCAAATAACATCAAGATCAAAATTAGGTGTCTTACAATTATTTATTAGAATAGACCTGCACATTGTCTTATATCCCAACCATGTGACAGTAAAGTATTGTTTGAGCTACCAAATCAGCCAAATGTGAAGTAAATAAAGAGAAACTTTCCTAGGCCCAGGCACAACAAAAATGAACACTGCACTGCATGATTATCACAGACTACGCAGGTATATATATTTTCGAGTTAAGAAAAGAAATGTAGTGTTCCCCTTTTTAAAAAGGACATATCAATGGCTCTATAATAGAATAAATTATGTCATGGGCCATGTTGCGGAACGAAGCTCCGCCCACTTCGCTTCGCTCCTCTGTTCACTGTTACTGCAAGATTTTTAAAAATTTTAAAGATAAACTTCTTAGAGAACTCTTCAGCTTATAAAGTATTATATTTTTCATTTGGCGTCCCATCGCAACAACAAAATGGCAGTTAGCTTAACAATTGCTAGTGCTGCTGGAGCAGGGGATTTTCAAGTAAGCATTTCAATTACCAAGATTAAAGTCGCGTTAAAAAAAGTAAATTTATAATTAACAATCAATCAATACTCACTACTGATTCTTAATTATATCATAAAAAATTTAACAGATAATGAAAATAAGACAAGACATTTCAAATTTTTCATAATATTAACTATTAACAGAAATTAATTTAATTATTTTAAATTTAAGACATGCAGTTCATGCACAGTGCACTCCATGTTAAACACAAAAATAGATATCGGCTAAAGCAAAGAGAACGGTGCGCTTATTGTTATTATGGCAGAGTGAGGCGTAGTTGCGGGAATGAAATGTATTTTTACACTTGAAAAGGGAATAAGTGCAATTATTTTTTATCAATAAACGTGACGTAATTAAGGTTGTAGTTTTAGGGCGTGGGTTAGGTTTAGGTGTCTATTTTTTAAATTAAAATAGAAAAAACAAATATAGCAGCCAAAAATACCTTATAAGGAGCGCACCGTTCTCTTTGCTTTTACCTAGATATCCACAATTATTCCATGGTCCATAGACAAATGATTTTCGAATCTTCTTATAAAAAAATATATATTAAGTAGTAAATTTTAATTATTTTTTGCAGACCGGTGGCTTGGCCTGGGGGCTAACTGACAACTGTTCATTTTCTGATCAGGAATTAAATCATGCTCAAGACACTCAAGTCTAATCTAATCGTATACTTATACATTACAAATCCCTTCTATACAGAATATTATTGCGTCCTTTGCTTATCCATGGTTTATTTCAAGAGTCTAGTCATTTTGAATTTGGAAGTTGATAGTGAGTGGGTTTTCTTGGCTTGTCACATTTTTATTATTTATTATTTGTGTTGACATATATATTATTTGCAAATAAACTAAAATTTATATTAATTTTTTAACAGACTGTAAAAAATCTCCTGGATTCTGGTGCAGATCCTAACATGAGATCTCCTGAAGGAATGACACCACTTTCCATCGCAGCATTCTGGGGATATGATAATATAGTTAATCTCCTTATTGACAGGGGGTACGGGTAAGTTCCTCTGTCTTTCAATAACTACCATACAGCAGAGTAAATAAAAATCTAAACCACAGAGTCAGTGGCGTAGCTAGAACTTTTGCCACAGTGTCAGTGGCGTAGCTAGAACTTTTGCCACAGTGTCAGTGGCGTAGCTAGAACTTTTGCCACAGTGTCAGTGGCGTAGCTAGAACTTTTGCCACAGTGTCAGTGGCGTAGCTAGAACTTTTGCCACAGTGTCAGTGGCGTAGCTAGAACTTTTGCCACAGTGTCAGTGGCGTAGCTAGAACTTTTGCCACAGTGTCAGTGGCGTAGCTAGAACTTTTGCCACAGTGTCAGTGGCGTAGCTAGAACTTTTGCCACAGTGTCAAATAGTTTTCCCCCCTCATCCAAACAATGAGGTAAAAAGTTAATTCACCATAAAGTTAATGACCAGCATGAAAACACACAACCAGAAAGCCACTGACTCCTGGTACCCTATGATTGCTCAGATTTGACACAGGATAACATTGATAACAGAGGCGTAGCTACAGAGCATGCAGGAGGGGATACATATGTACCAGTGCATCAATGAATAGGGTTGCCAAAATGAAGCTTTCAACGCTACATTATTATAAGTGAACAAAGGTAATAACTTACAAGATCACTACAGCTGCTGCAGCCAACATGGCATCTATATTTCTTCATTCAACAATCAGTTGGAATGAGGTTACTAGAGAGCTGTGCCCATCACAATAGAGCAGGAGTCTGCAACATGCTCAAGAGCACACACAAAAACTCTTAAAGCTTTTGATGAATTAGTGGAACTTCTAGAAAAATTATCGAAAGACTCAGCTATGACGATTGAAACCTGATGTGATTCCTAACAGTTACAGGCAAGCATACGAGTATACAATTTTTGCTTCCTTATTTCATTATATTACTGGAATAGCAAAATAAAATTTCTTGGCACAATTGATTGTATACAGAAAAGCTTACGCAATAATCTTCTGTATAGAAGGGAGCGTCTGTAACAGATAAGATAAGATTCTACTATGATTTTCAAAGTACATCTAGCAGCAACTGGAATGTTTGTAGCAAGAGTTTGTCAACTGGAATGTTTGTAGCAAGAGTTTGTCAACTGGAATGTTTGTAGCAAGAGTTTGTCAACTGGAATGTTTGTAGCAAGAGTTTGTCAACTGGAATGTTTGTAGCAAGAGTTTGTCAACTGGAATGTTTGTAGCAAGAGTTTGTCAAACATCAGGATGATTTTAGGCATGATGCTGTAGGAAACAACAAAACAAAATGCATTGTGGGATTGAGGTGGACACAATACTTTGGTGGCATTGGAAGATGTTTCGAGATGCATGGCAAGAGACCTTGGGATTTCTGCAGAAATAGAAATTGTATGCGTCATGAAGAGCATAGAGCGACTTCAACACACCAAAAAGACCTGAACACAAATTTATTATTTCTGCTGGACAAAATTTTTTTAATCTGATACAGATGTCTATGAAAGTGAAAGATTTCAGAATTGAGGATATTTTGACATTTTTTACGGCCACGAACTTTTTACTGAAATTGACGATTGTAAAATGCTATTCAGTAACTGAAAAGAAGTTCTATCAAAAACTCCTTTGTGTCTTCTTTGTAGTATTCTGTATTATGGAAACAAGATACTTCTGAATTTGCAAATTTTATTTAAAATATCATTTTCATTTGATATCTATGTGCAATCTTTCAGCATATTGAAAATTGAAACAAACTTAATTTATCCCATTTGTATACTTCAATGGGACAGGATTGTCTCAGGAATGTTGCTCTCCCTAGTAATCAAAAGCACATATTTTGATGATGTCATGATCAGTTTGCAACAGTGAATTCAATAAAATAAATCTTTTGGGGACTATGTAAACCAATCTATGACTGTAGCCTAGTGAGCCATGAAATATTATTTCCTTGAATATGTTTCTTAAGGTGACCCGTCAAAACGGCCCCAGACAAATTGTTAACATTTTTCACAAAAACTTTTTTTTTCATTTTAAGCTTTTGTCAACTTTTTCACCCTTAAACTTAAAGAAAGTGGTAAAATTGTAAAATTATATCTTGTGATGTTATTTATATTGTTTCTTGTCAGCAAACAGCTTCGATTGGTACCATTTCGCGTAAAGGCTATTAAATTCACTATTGTGATGTCATTATTATTGTTTATTATTAGCAAAACCTGACACTGAATATGTGATTAAAAATACGAATTTAATATTTGATTGGACATTTTACTTATAGTCCATCTATTAGTCCGGGGCCATTTTGTCGGTGAACCATTTCTTAAAATCCAATTTTTTAATTAAAATTTGAATTGCTTTTCCTTATTTTATGTCATAAGCAAATATAATTGATGGGATGGTGTCACCTCTGATTTATAAGCCTGTGAAATTTTAGTTTTGTTTTTAAAATTCACCTTTCTTACGTGGTTTATTATGTGAGAGTATATTTAAGTGGCAAATAATTCTTGGACATAGAACAGCTGTTCTACTGCTTCCCATGTTTAAAGGTGAAGGTCTTTGATGTGCTGTTAATAGCCTTGTAGATTCCATTATCAGGTATTTAAAATAAATACTCAATCATTTTTCCCTCATGCATCTCAGTTGTATTTTAAAACAATTTTTGCTACACTTAAGCCAAAAGGTTTAATTAACATTGACATATGGAAGAATAGTTTTCTTTTTAATATGTAGCTTCCCTGTTGACAATTGAGCTTTGTAGGAGACTTCCATAACCTTTAAAGATTTCACCTTCCCAGATATCTGTACATATAATTCTCTACATCGCCCAACCATGCAGGACACTACGCACGCACGCCAACTCTCTAACCCTCCTCCCGCCCCCTTCACCAAAGCGAGTATGTGCAAACGAGAATGCCGAATGACCCTTGCTGGGGTCGACCAATGTCTCGAGACCAACAATGAGTCGGCAGTTCAACCGACGTTCACTCGCGTTGTTTTGATATCTTCATCCTGTAGTTTGTGTCTGTTCTTTCTCCACTTTCTTTGCCCTCTCCATGAGCAAGTCTGCGGCGTATGATACGCCGCGGGGCGTCTAGTTATATTTTAAAAGCTTTGACTTGTTCTATTTTCTTTTAACCCATTTTTGTTGAAACTTAAGACCAAGCTATGCCACAATTCCTTTTGTAATTATAAGTATAACAAACAAGATTTTGAAAGATTTGAATAATTCCAGAACTGATACTGATATAAATGGCAGCAACACAGGAACTCTGTGGACACCTCTACATTGTGCTGCCTTTCAAGGACATGGGAAAGTAGTTATGATATTAATGGACCATAACCCTGATCTGTACAGAAAAGATGCTCAGGCGAGGTAATAAATAAGCTTTAGTTAGTAGTAACCTTTACTTTACAAATACACATTGAAATGGAAGAATTATTACAGGTGAAAGGAAAGGAAATTTAAAATCATTTAAGATGCCTAGCCATTATTGAAGTTTTATTATGGTGTTTGATAGATACGATTTTCTAGGTTGCAATTAAATAAATTAATATTAATCCATTAGTTTTTTAGTATTCAACACTGTATTGCATGGCACCTGTACTTACAATTAACTAAGTACTGATTGATGCACACTTTCATAGTTAGTCTATTTACTATTGAGACACAATAGTAGTACATGTATTTCAGTTCTGATACAGTTTCATCAAATAGATTTATGTGACTTTTTCTTTTTATGTCATCATTTTATTCTGATAGAACAGCAGTAGATTTTGCTTCAGCTCTTGATTCAATTTGGGCATTTTTTGAAGGTAAGATTAATAATAGCTTATATTTCATACCCAGGTCAGATCAAACTGTAAATTGGCTTTCAACATAGCCTTGTAAATTCTGGAAAAGTCAATGTTGTTCATGCTTGAGCCCACTAGGGTACTGCCCCTTTGGTACACTACAATGCTGGAGACCTCAGAAAACATTTTACACTTTTTGTGTATATGGGTAAATGACAAAATATGTCTAAGTCTAAGACTTTATTACACAGTTTATGTGCAAAGTGGTTGAAACTAATGAAACAGACACAAAAATAAACCAAAGAAACAAAAACTGAATACTAGTATTACTAGTGCAGTTTCTGCCCTGAAAAAAAAACAAAAAAAAACACTGCTATTAGTCTAGGATAGCATCCAGCATGTTGGTAAAGAGGAGACCAGAGAACAACCAGCATTTACATTACAAGTTTCCTTTCTCAGCCAATGGAGTGGCCACTTTGGAATTTTGAAAGAAATCAGCAGACAGTTCAACTGTTGATTTGAGGATACTGTGTATTGTAAAAAAGAAGTTTGCAAAATCTCCATGAGAAACAATCTATAAATATTTGTTTCCTACGAATGTTTTGTTAATATTAATACAGTAATTATATTTCTGTATCTAATTCATGGGTCTTGTTGACTTAAATCAACT
Organism: Ampullaceana balthica; assembly: GCA_944989445.1. Taxonomy (NCBI): domain Eukaryota; kingdom Metazoa; phylum Mollusca; class Gastropoda; family Lymnaeidae; genus Ampullaceana; species Ampullaceana balthica. The sequence goes on from CALYLW010000075.1 coordinate 1,683,340, forward strand.
AAATTATCCGATTTGCAGATTGATACAATTAGGGGAAGGGAAGGAATGAAAAAGAGGATACCTTTTATAAACAATACTGACGCAGTCAGAGACTGATAAATATTTTAACAAATCAACTTGTATCTATCTGTGACCAATGAGAAGGGTCCAGTGAAAATAGCCCACAAGTACAAGTTTACCAGATACCTTTATTTCACTAATGCATAATATAGAAAATGATCAACATTTAAAATAGGTCATAAACAATTTATTGTGCATCAGTCAGTAGTATCTGTGCTGAAAACATCAATTTTAACATATTTACAGCCGCTGGTTGCAAACGGACACCTAAAGCTGATTTGATAAGAATGAACATTATAAAGAAGGTAAGGTTGGGTAATGAACATTATAAATATCATGACCTACATCAGGCGTGACCGCACACGTCATATAATGTGGCCATACTGTACTTTATCACACATAAAATTATTTCAGATTCATTTAAATTATGCTTTAACTTATACAATACAATCATTAATTTGTTTAAGAATCTTGTGACCTATAAACTATGCATAAAAATTTTTACCCTGCTTTGTTTGTTACATTTTATGTGAGTTTACACATTTTGACAGCATCCAGTTTAATATGGTATAAATACTAAATAATACCAGACGCCCCGCAGCGTAGCATACGCCGCAGACTTGCTCATGGAGAGTGCAAAGAAAGTGGAGAAAGAACAAACACAAACTACAGCACGAAGAAATCAAAACAACGCGAGTGAACGTCGGTTTATGGGACTGCCAACTCATTGTTTATTTTCTAGACATTTGCAGGCGAAATTCGGTACACCCCTAACTTCTATGAAGTCAGCTGTAAAACGATAATCTGCTTAAAATCGGAGTTACATAATCGATAATCGGTTTTTAAAAAAAAACACGCAATTAACAACCCTAAATATGACTAACCCTCGCTAGGATCGGCCAAACAAAGTTTATGTTTAAGGGATGGTAGTACAATGTAATAAATGGGAGGCGGGTAACTACAACGGCTAAGTGTGCATGTCTTCACCTTTGCTCGCTATTTTTTATTTACTTGGTGCTGCTTTTTGTGTCTGTACTCTCACACCCCCCACCGTTCTTTGCACTGTCTATGATGACATGATATGTCTGCGGCGTATGCTATGCAATAAAGAGGTAAAAGAACGGGCACAAGCAGACATTTAAAAATAAAAAATATATATATATTCGCCAGGGCTTAAACCCTCGCATGAGGCGGACGTGTTAACCAGTACACTACGAATCTCACGTTTTCTGTGAAGGAACAATGCAAGTGAAACGCAAGGGCCATTGTTGGTCACCCCTCCACTACCTTCGCTTGTCAACCGTTAACTGTCATTCGTCATGCTCTGTTGCACATGCTTGCAGCTTCTTGCCTCGCATGGTCCAACCATGAAGAGAATTATATATATAGATGATAGATGGTATACTATTTAACTATAAATATTAAGTTCATGACAAGTACCTTCAACTTATCTGCTTGCTCTCATCTGCCCTAAAGTGTGCCCATCTGTGTGGTGAAATGTTATTACCACTACTAACCATTGAACTATAATTTCTAGTATTTTAATTAAACATGTAGATTGGACTGAATCTAATTATTCCAATCTCTGGTACAACTAATTCTTGAAATGAAATAGTTTAAAGTTTACTACCATTGTCTTAACCTGTTTTGATAATTTCATGATGTAGCAGTCTTAGTTATTTTAAATAAGTGCGCAATTAATGATTGTTTTATCTTCAGATATCAACAGAGGAATCTAGTTTGTCCAGGAAGAGTTATTTACATACATTCACAAGACCAGGTTCTGCCTATGTCTTAAATGAAAATATGAATGAGAAGCAGGCTGCTGACATGGTAATTGACTAATGTAATTAGATCTTCCACCATCTCTGTGTGTTAGTTACTATCAGATTACCATTGAGATTGAGTCTAACATTTTTATTGTATTGTAATTTCTAGGTCCCGGGTACCCAATAATCTTAGAGTAGCATAGGTGAGTTGGTTCTTGTACTGGTGTCACTGTTAAGCGTGTTATCTGTTCTGGAAAACCTTTTACCAAATTTGCATTGAAATTGAACGTTTTTGGGAGTGTTATTTTATCATCTGGTCTCTATTTTAAGTATCATTATAATTAGTTATAAGTGATACCACCAGCCATTCATTGTACTAAACCAATACCATGTTGACATGACCTATTTAAGACAGTGACAAGATGGGTATGTGAGTAGAAAGAAATTCTTCAACCATAGTAATTAGTTACCTAATTATAAGGCCATAATAATAATATCGCTGAAAGTCATAGTGAATGAACAGTGACACCAGTACAAGTACCAACTCACCAATGCTACTGTAAGTTTAAAGATTATGGGGTACGGGGTACTAGAACTTACAATACAGTAACAATACACTAAAACTTAATGGTAATCCCAGTGTATAGTTTCACAGAGCTGGTAGATATTTATTGTCTTAGCTCTGCCACTAAATTAGTTTGATTAATTAAATATAATTAACTTAAAGGCTTTTGTTTTGTTCTTTTCCCTAAATAGATTTTATTACTTTTTTGTCCCATTACTACCTCTGACCATTGATGTGAATGTTCATGAACTACTTCTTAATACTTATACTTATAATTTAATGGAAGTTCGCCGCATTTGAGAGACTTTGAATCCTTAAGCCTTTCATTGGTTACAATAAGTTCTAAGTATTATAAGTGATCTACATTAGTTAGACTAATTAGACCTATGAATTTTGGGTTTGCTGCAAAATATGGTAGTGATACATCTGCCCTAGGGAAAACACTGATAATCTCTTTAAAAAAAAACTATATCAAAATTACACATTGGATACTGTTTGATATTGTAAAGGTAAATAACTAGCAAAGTCAACAAGTAATAACAGTAATGTGTCATCTGATTTAAAATTTCATTTAAGTTAAAATTGTCATCTAAAATAAAATGCAACAAATGGGCCCAAAATGCACAAGTTTGCACTTATTTTTTTCAGAAAGCTGCATCACTAGGAGGGGATGTACTAGCTGGAATGGAAAGTAATCAAAATGATTTCAACAAGAAAGTTTTGAAGCACACTTTAATTATATGGAACAACTGATTTAAGTGCAACAATACAACAGCGGTGCTATTGGATCCCTCTGTTGCTTACACTTACATGTAAATACTGCTTTCACAGTCAGTAGTTAAATGTTTTAAATTATTAAATTAACCTAGACCATAAATTAAGTTGGAAGTGAAAGGCAAGGTTTATGCACTGCTCAGGCTGCTTGAAAATAAATTCAGGTCTACTTGTGAGATTGAATTTATATGTTCCTAACAAATTTATATTTTAATCTATTATTTGTAATCAAGTTTCTGGTACTGAATGGATAATTCTTTTGACAAGGTGTATCATTGATCAGGAAGAAAATGAAAATCTACAAAACTATTTAAACTTATACTCAATTATGGTGGCATGTTAGGTTTAAGATATGTTGAATCCCAGACAAAGGCAAACAAAAACTACACCCTTGGTTATGAAAACATTAAAATGATTTGTGCTGTTTTTTTCTCCAAAGACTAGTCTGCTAGTTGACTTTTATTTACATTAGGTTCATTTCCCCAAGGCTTTGTTGCATTAAAAAGGCATGTCTAAAATTATTGGTTTATTAATATATAATACTTCACTCTATAAATTATAAAGCTGTTTGCATTGAATTGTAAGCATAGCTTTTATGGGCTGAGCAGGATAGTTGTTTCTGAATATGGCAAAATTGCAATCATGACAATTACATCAATTAGGGCACTTCTTGGAATGTGGTGAGAACCATTTGTTATCAAACATTAAAATTATACTAGTACCAAGAAAGTACACAAATAACACCACATAACTTTAATGAAAAACAAGAAATACAAAAATGACTCTAGAAACATTTATTATACAAATGTTACCATAAATCAATAAATTTTTTCAGATGGGCCCATGGTGCTCTTTATGTAGAGGGCTCTTACATTTTGCCAATTTTTCTTCAACAGAGAGACAAGGAAGTTGATGGCCAATGTAATGTTCTGGTACAACTCCTCAGAATTCATGTTAACATGACCAACACACACGGCCAAGCACAATACCTGAAAGTGAATTTGAGAATCTATTAAAAAAATATGAATTATTAACGCAAATGACCAAGTTGTTTAGCTTGAACTGTTTTAATAAGATATTTTTAAAACAAATTCGTATATTAATACAAGAACTATAATATTTTGGTAATACTGACCTTCTTCATCTGAAACTTGATAGTGGCTTTTGTCTCCTCCACCTTAGCGTTAAGACTGTCATTATGTGTGATTGGGGCTGGAAATTTGCCTGCTTTGTTAAGACCCGGGCCCAAAACTCTGGGAATCTGACGAATGAGGGACTCAGAGGCTAGAAAAGCATCATACTTTTTGGCTGAAATACAATGAGATTTTAAAAAAATTAAACTCAAAATTACCTCTAAGTGTGTATAATGAAAAATATTTTAATTCTTGCAACCTCAGTTAACTTTATCAACATAAATATTATGACAATACATGCTTAACTTAAAACATCATTGGTGGCAAGAAAAGGAATTGAAGGCATATCATTAAATCAATAAGTTAATTACTTGGACGACTTAGTCATAAGTGAGATTTTAAATAGGCTACCTAGTTTCTTCACAAGCTTCTTGTCCTTGTTAAGTTTTTTAAGTGCTTCAATGTCCATGTGAGGCAAATCGTTAGCCTTAGCCTGATCACAGTGAACCTGGTCACCAAGAACGCATACCTTCATTTTGGGCTTTGGGATGTTACGCAATCTATAAAATAAAAATTTTCATGCATAAGTCCACATTTTCCGAGTAAAGTTTTAACAAATGAAATTCCTGTTATGTCCATGCCTATAACGTAGGCCTTCAGTTTCCAAAATATAAAGGTCACAATCATCACAATACATGTTTAGTGTCTTACCCAAATCCAGTCATGCCCTGAAAACAATGTTCGGCAAGAGTACCAAGGCACTCTTACCTACCCAAAGTTTTGAGACCCTGGGTAAGGTCCCGTTGATGGCAAGACCAATCAACTACCCTGATATAAAAATGTTTTGCATTTTATTTTGCAATAAATTTGCGTATGTAATTGGCTTTGTCAAAATTGTCTCAGAATTAAACATTTTTATATGAGGGTTCGTATTTGAAAATTTTCAAGGCATACTTGATGGTTCCAGCAAAACGCTTGTCCTTCTGGGGGTCATAGTTCTTCAGTGCAATTTGAAGTTCAATGGACTCTGTAAACTTTCGCTTCTTTGTCTCATTGGCATACTTGAGAACATTGTCAATAGACTCACGAAGGGAATCTCTGTTGATTTTACTGAAATGAAACAAGCATGAGAACATGAATAATGTGCTTACCTTTACTACAAGACTTGTCTTATCTATACAGACACTCCTAAACAGTAGGTACTTCGGTATGCCAAGGGCGACTACTACGTTTTTTGTATGGGAAATTAAATTCGGCGCAGGAAGATCCAAGTTTTTAATTTTCCGAGGGGGGTGTAAAACTATTAATAAATAGGTACTTTCTAAACGTATTTGAGTTCCTTTTCCGGTCTAAAGCTTTGCAATACATATTGGCCTACATTTTAATAGTTTTTTTTTGTATTTTCAATCGACAAGCATTTTGGAATAAAAAGGTCAATATACTGCATCTTTGACTCAAAAATTTTTGTTGAAATCTAAATGGACCATCTACCATATTAAATCGCCATCAGCACTATCTATTGAACTATCTATGTGCCAATTTTCATTGACCTAGGACTTGTCGGCCATTACTTTTTTTCATTTTGAGTGACATGACCCTTCTTTACATAAGTGACACCGCCCCTTTTTTAATGGCGGAAGTTCCCGATGATTATAAAATTTTCAATTATTTTGCCTTTAAACATTAAAATATTTGATAATTGAACTATAAAGATGATCTAATATGGAATTAATTCAATAATGTACTTAATTTAGACGGCTAAACCCTTCAGAGTTGATATTATAAAAGATCATAATGTACCGTGTGCAGCCTTGTTGTCCCTGGCAACCATTACTATTCATTCAACCTCATTGTGACTCCTACTACTATTACTATGTCTTCAATAGTTTCATTCATTAGTTGTGGCCGTGTGCAAAAACTATTTAGCCATTTGTCAGGGTTGTTAAATTAATTAGTCATGAGCCAAAGTTGAAGGTTCAAAAGGAGCTCCCCAATATTATTTGTAAATATTTATTGAGGGCAGTTCACTTAGTCATATGTAGGTCATGATGGTTGTGTGAGCTGGAACTTGTAAACACAGCATAAACTTCGTTTAAAGATAAATTTTACTGTTAATACAAAGTAAAATGATTTATTAATTATGAATATCTTTAAAATAAAATAAAGAAATAATTATTTTAGTTGTAGCGCTGATCCTGAATTATCAAAACGAGAGATAAAGTGCGTGATGCGAACAGCGGAATTGAGGTCACAAAATGTCGGGAAAAAATGCATTGGGGATTGGGACAATTTGAACCACACTTTAAAAATTCATAACTTTAAAACTATAAATCCTAAAATTATAATTTTGGTGTTAAAATTTACTTAAAAATACGCTCTATTTAACTATGCTATTGGTTATATATATTTTTTAAGTTTATTTTTTTTACCAAAGTGCCTACCTAAACAGTAGCTAATTGTGTCAGTTCTGGTAAGAACATATTGGCAAGTGATGCAGTGTTCACACGCCACCGCTATGACTATGATTATGAAGGACCACAATTTCTCAGCCACCTTTGTTTCCCTAACTAGGGTCAGGAGCTGGGTACACTCATGGACACCCTTGGCCCCGGGAACAAATATCTGCTTCTAGAAGATTCGAACCCGTGACCCTTGGTACGCCAGCTGAGTGCGTATGAGCCGTATGCGACTTGACCATGTCCCATGCCAGAGAAACTACTCCCCTCCCCCCCCACACAAAAACATACTAATAGTGATAGTATTAACTTCCTGGTATATTAAGGAGTTGACTAGATGCACATTTTATGCTAGAACAAAAAGATTGTGAAATTAAATAAATTTAGACATATCAAAATATACAGGAAATAACAGGCCAATATCAAATTATACAGGAAATAACAGGCCAAAGAGTACTTTTAATTCATAAATGGTATTAATTACAGTAGAAGGGTATGATGAAAAATATACAAATATCAAGCATAGAAATAATATTTTAAATCTTATAACAGCATGAAAGTACATGATTGTCAAGCGTAATTTAATTATCAATTAAGATTTAACAAAAGTGCACTCACCTCATCTTGGTGGAGTTTCAACGTAGAAAGGAAGAGGAAACGGAAGTTTCAACGAAGCTATAACCAGATTTCCATAATAGGTAAATTTTAGGCCAAATTGACTTTTGAGTAAAATATAAAAACTTTTCCTTGTCACACCCTAATGTGCATAGACTCTAACTGAATGAGTTATAAAGCTTACTTTCCTCCTTTTTTACATAAAATGGAATAAAACATAATATTCTGGTGAATATAATGCAATATTACTATCACCCGTTTCCAGATGAGATTAGTTCCATAACTCTTACGAAAAAAAAAGTTTTAAAAATAATGATCGACAGTCGACAGTATAAAGCTATGTCTAATCTATGACAGACACTCCTTCTATACAGAAACTAATAAACAATTTATGTCTAGTCTTGTATTTTTATTAGAGTTTTGAATGTTTACATTGTGTTGGGTTTCCTGGTTTGTTCAGGGCAGTTCAGGGTACCCATGCCACGCCAGAATTAAAGACGGGAAGAAGGAGAATGTTGTTACATTTTGGAAGAAGACCGTTATTTTTATCCCAATATCGATCTGAGAGTTGTCTTCGGTTATCTTTGTGCTGTATTTCCAAATTAGAATCAATTGTCCTGAGTATAACTGAGTAGTATTACTAATTTACTCTTTGTTCTTCTATCCTCTAATGTTTTTAGGTTTAATGATTTAACTAATGTTGTTACCAATGTTCCCTTCAAGCTGCGTGGCTGCGCAGATATCTGACCGACGCCGCGCAGCTGTTTAGAATTACAGCGCTGCAAATTTTGTAAAATATTGCACAAAAATGGATGCAGTGCAATCTTGCACAAGAGTGTTTTTTTTAATAATTTATTTTAAACTTTGCACAAGGACCAACGATCCTTAGGGGGAACATTGGTTGTTACACTTGTCAATTTTGAATATTTTTTTGTAATGAATCTTGCTGCTCATTATTTAATTTTTTCTAGTTTATCTATGTTTTCTTTGGTGGATGGGTTCCATACTGAAGGCGTATATGCTACACAGGTCTCACCTTTGTAAGATAGCCTTTTGTTTTATATTCTTATTATATATGTAAATGTTTCTTTTTATAATCCTAACGTTTTGTTTGACTTTTTAAATTACTTCAAAAGAAATGTTATATTCTTGATTTTATTCAAACTTAAGTTTTGTTTTAATAATCCACCGGACAGATTGCTGGATGCAGAATTAAAAAATAATTTACTTCTAAAGTACATAATATTCTCTTATCTTATCTTATCAATACAGACGCTCCTTCTATGCAGAAGATAGTTGCGTCCACAGACCATGACAGATGATGATCTGTTGGCAAGTGATGCATCATTCACAGGCCACGGCTTTGTGGGTTCCACGCATTACCCAGCCGCCTAACTACATGTAGTGTTAGGTACCCATTCGGAGCGGGGTGACTCAGGGACGCCCTAGGCCCCGGGAACAAACCCTTGCCTTCACACGGATTCGAACCCGTGACCATCGGTACGACAGTCCAGTGCGCTGCCACTCGACCACCGCGTCCCCTTTTATATATAACCTATATGGTGGTGTTTGGTTATCTTATAGTTTTAATCAGTGCTTTTTTTTCTTTAAAAAATAGGTACCGGAACCATAAAAAAGGTACTGGAACACAACCTGAATAAAATGAACAAAAACACTTTTTTAAAAAGATGAGGCCCAGCTGCAGTGAGGAATGTAGAATCTCGCATGAAAAAGCAGAAAATATTTTTAGTCACAAACTAAGTAGTCACACAGGGGGACTCAGAACTCAGAAGTTTTATTGATATTTATTGTGATCGATTGTGGAATTTAATGTGAGATATAAAATTTGATCAACTAACACAAAAGTTCTGTGTGTGACTACTTAATTTGTGACTAAAAAGATTATTTTCTGCTTTTTCATGCGAGATTCTACATTCCTCACTGCAGCTGGTCCTCATCTTTTTAAACAAGTTTTTTGTTCATTTTATTGACTTTTGCTTTTCCGCCCGACCGACCGCCTGCGAACCCAAGAGACGGCGGTGAAATTAATATAAGGGATTTAATTAAACCCCGTAAAAACAAAGTTTTTGACTATAAATCCCTTATAGATGAGAAATAACTAAAAAGTATTGATCGTGCTTAAACGCGACAAACATTTACAGACTGAGATTGCCTTAAATCCCTTTTGTTGTAAAACAAAGGGGGCAGGGAAAAGGCTTGGTCACGGATGGCTGAACTTAACTGAGAGTGACGCGTAAAATGTCAACAAAAGTTGGCCCTACATATAGAGATAAACTAAAAATGCATTAATTTAATTGCGGTACATTCGATCAATCTGAACATTTAATAGCTTTATCCTCCCCACAAGCCAAACCTACTGTGAAAATTTCAGCTCTCTAGCAAGTCAAAAAACGTGTTTACGAGCGTTTTGAAAAAGTTGACGACAGGTCCGAAAGCGTTAACGTTACATACAGATCCGGAATCGTGCACAAGTTAATAGGATAGAGGCCTCAAACACCATTCCAGGTAGTAATAAAAATAACTATGTGGAAAACAAAGAGCCTGAACGCCGTCCCAGTGCACTGGTTTTAATTAAATGTATCTTAGCTTATCTTATATATTTTAAAGACGCTCCTTCTATAGAGAAGATTCATGCGTCCTACACGTATCCTTAGTTTTTTTTTAGTCTTGCATTGATATTAGTTTTAGTTTTAAGTATTTATAGCGTTTTGATTATCCTTGGTACTTCAGGCAACACAAACAAGCCCGAATTTAAGGCGGGTTTTATATAAGATTGAAATTGTGTTTAAAAAATAAATAAAGTGAAAATCGACTTATGTCGTATTGACATGAAAATGATTCTTTAGATTCAAAACGCGAATCACATTTTTTTTTAAATGAGTCACGCAACCATGACCTATGAGTTGTCCCCTAAGTCTCTAGTAATGTTCCAGCTCATCTTTCAATGTTTGCTAAAGCTCCAAAATTAGTAGTCTCAACAGCTGCACCCATGTGTCGTAACGCTTTATTGGAATACATTTCACATTATTAGCACCCTGACACACACACAGCCCACAGCAGGGCCGGCCTTAGGGAATTGGAGGCCCTAGGGCCTAGGCGAAGTGAATTTGGTGGCCCAAAAATGTAATAGGAAAAAAAAAGAAATAATTATATGATTCCTGTGCGAGGCCCCAAAATCGGAGGCCCTAAGCGGCTGCCTTGTTTGCCTATGCCTAAGGCATAACATTGTTTTAAAAATGAAATAAGGAGACAGAGTCTTAAAATCAGACTTTTCCCCCTTATTTTTCCAATGTTAATAATTGTAAACCATCGTTAACTTATTACTTATTTATCATATATATATCATTTATAATATTGATGTGAGGTTTGTGTTTGTGCGAGTATGCGCGCTCGTGTGTGTGTCTAAGCTGTTAAATAGCTCTTTAAAAAGCAATAATATTCTGTCTAGAAGGAGCGTTTGTAACAGATAAGATACGTCTCGACAAGAGGCTCACCGACAAAACGGCCCCGACAAAACGGCCCTGGAGTAATAGATGGACTAATAGTAAAAAAAATACAATCAAATATTAGGGATTTGTAGGATTCTACCATCGCCCTAGCCCAGTGCCGTAGTGAAGAGAGTGGAGACAATGCCATCGTCTTTTGAGGACGGACTGATGCCGTATCAATACATATTATTGCGCATTTTCAATGAGCTAAGTGGGGTGGGAAGGGGTGTAGCTGCGGAGGAAACTTTTTCTTTATATAAGTATGAGCAACAATTAAATGAAAGTTAAACTAAAAGAAGGGAATTAATTGGAGAACAGTATAATTTTATTTTCCAAAACATTATAAACACATAAGATACTAGAAATATATAAGTTCTTGCTATGTAATGTATTTATTCTTCATATTGGATTCAGATAAATGGAAATAAACATTGGGAATGGTGGAGGGGTAAAAAAGAAAAGATGTTTTATTTACAGGTTTTAGTAGATAATGATATCGTCCAGGAGCACATATGGCATTCGGGCGTGGAATGAGTTGCCTGAACAAACTAGGAAAACCCAACATACTATATTAGCATAAGAGATTAAAATGATAGACTATGTTCAATTATCACGGATAAACATGGAACACACAGGAACTTCATCATATTCATAGAAACAACAAACAAGATGAGATAAGTCAGTGAAAGAGAGAGAGAGATAAGTAAGTGAAAGTTGCATTTCTATGTTCACTCTTTACATGATCATTTCATGTTTAATATATTTAAGAGGGGAGGGAAAATCAATGTAAGTTGCAAAATGCATAGCTTAGGCCGCTGCATGGTTAAGGTTTAGGATTATCTTATCTGATCTATTTATCTTAAATCTTATCATATCTGTTTACAGACGCTCCTTCAATACATACAGAAGATTATTGAGTCCTACGCTTATCTATGGTTTGTGTTTAGTCCTGCATTTTTATTAGAGATTTAAATGTTGATAAAGTGTTGATTTTCCTGGATTACTTCAGAAAAATTTTAAAATGTATTTTAATATAATAACGCGTAATGTAGTGAAACTAATTTTTGACATCCTTTGTATTTTTATTCCTTCAAATTTGTAATATCATTATGTCATATACAAACTTTTGACGTAGCATCGAGCAAGATTATATAATTTTTTAAATTTAATCTGTTACTGTTAATAACACTTAAATGATACTTTGAAAAATATTTTTTAAAAATTATAAAAACCCCAAAATCTAAAACAAATTGTTTAAATCCTTTATGCACTATTTCCAATCTGGCAAACCGATTTAACAAGTCTCTCGACTCTCTCTCTTGTCCGAGAAACAACGATAGCCATAAAGCAGCCATTCCAAGTTAACTGTAAGACAAAAACAAACCGAAAATTGAACTGAACTGCTAAAAACTAATGATCGAGTCGGTTAGTTTTATTTACATTACATTATTTGCAATATATATTGTGTTCACAAGCTGTTGATTGATTGTTTTTTAAACTGATAGGGCCACCCTTGGCTCTTTTAATTTTATTTACTTGGTTGGAACTTTGGTGGGTTGAACATCTCTAACTTAAACTTTACTAAGTAAACTAAGTTACTAACTGAGAATGACTACGCACGACTTTCCAGATCAATGAAAAATGATTGATAATCAAGTCGTAGTCGTAGTTATCTAGCTTTCGTTATATTTAGTATGGTATGGCCATAGTCACCTGAACTTGTAATTGAAACTTAATACTTAATGACTTAATGAGAGCTTTTGGGTGAAACGGATTATACTATACTGATTATACTATACTTATACTATTACACTATACTGTATTATACTATTTATAATTTATATGTTGCCAAAAACAAATGAGTTATAGTATAGTAATTAATTCTGCATTCTCTTCCTTTGGTCCTTTGTTATTTAGGTTTAGTTTTAGAATTTTTTAGGTTTAGTTTTAAAATTTTAATAACTGAATTTTCCTAGACCAATAATTTAAATTATTAATTGTCCAATTTCTTTGTAACAAACACCACATTCACATAGCAACAAAGATGGCGGCCATGTATCGTGGGTACGTCAACTCTGAATTTACTGAGCTTTTTTAAAGTACATATAGATTAGTCTGATTAGACTAAGAAACTTTACTCCACATTACTGTAATAGTAATAAACAGCAGAGTAGTTCAGTTAGTACTAGTACTAGGAAGCTTTTTTGCCCAAATCGAGGTCCGGAGAAAAGTTAGGCCTACTTAAAGTTAAAAAAAAAGGCCATGGCCTTTGTCATTTGTTATTTTAATTTGCATCCTATGCCTTAAGTCTAAAAGGATTTAGTGAATTTACTTATTATTATTAGCCTAAGCAGTTAAATTTAAATGTAGGTTCTTAGAGAAAATACATCTATAGCCTATAGCAGTGGTGGGGAACCTTTTTTGGGGCAGCGTGACCAAAATTCAACCAAAACCCACTTCTTTATGGCAAAGTGCCAACACTTCAATAAAAACCCATAAATGGGGGCTGTACATCATTGGTTTGATTAAGGAAGTAATATTTTAGTCGCGTGCCGGCTGATGAGGCTCTGCATGCCAACTGTTGCACGCGTGCCATAGGTTCGCCATCACGGGCCTATAGGGTAATATCTGGTTGGTCATATAATTTTCCTAATTCATGATACCTTTTGAAAACACTCAACAGATAGGGCCTGAAAAATGCAATTCATTTATAACAAATGTATGATTTTAAGTCAATTCCAAAGTAAGTTATGATTTTTTGGTGAATTTAGACATATATATATAAGAAAGGCAGTGGCTATACCAACGGTGGCCAAACAACTGTGGCACACGAGCCGCATGCGGCTCTTCTGTGTTCACTTTGTGGCTCGCGAACATCTGATCAAATTAAAATTTTTCGTTTGCAATATATGCTGTGAAATACGTTTAACAGGAAAACACTTAAGAGGAAATATCTGTCAACAGGAAATAAAATACGGTCCCGACAAAATACAAAGTACAGTATTTTGATACACCTTTTTTTCCTGAACGTGAAACAAAAATCTATTAACTCTAAAAGATTTAGGTTCTTTGAATGAATCAAGGAAAACACGACCGCAACCCCTGAGAATTAAAAGGGGTTGGTCGATTGGTATTTACTGTTATTAATAATAACACCCCTGCTTTTATTATATGACAGGACGCTAACTTCGCTTTGAAATACACCATATTTTTGAGTTACCGGTTGATACTTTTGATACTTGAGACAGAGAAGCCAATGTTGTTTATCTGCACACCATACTTAAAAAAACTCATAATAGATATTGGGTTTTAACAAAAATAATTTTCAGTCATTCAATGATTTTCACTGTAATAACAAAAATAAATGAACATTTAAAAGAAATCTGGACAGAAAAAAAGGGTTGAAAATATTTTTGGCTTATTTAAATTTTAAAAGTTGAAGGGAGCGATTGGTTTGTAAGTGGTTGGTGATGTAAACTGTTAAATTTTTTGTTCCCGTTTCGATAAAAATCCACAAAATATGGGAACAAGTTGCAGGAAACGAAAATATAAAGAAGAAATTAGAAGCTTTATACCAGAATGGGAAGAGGATTTTGCATTTATTGATAAAGAAGGTTCGCTGGTCCGTGTGCAAAGTAAAAAAAAGCTCATGTGCAAAGTTGCACAACATCCATTTTGTGTGCAATATTTTTACAAAATTTTGTTGCACAGTAATTCTAAACTGCTGCGCGGCGTCAGTCAGATATCTGCGCAGTTTAAAAGGAACATTGGTGGGGATGTGAGTGAAAATTTCTCAATGTGGCTCTCAAAATTTTTGAATATTAATAAAATGGCTCTCAGTTACTACAGATCTGGCCACCCCTGGGCTATACGTTCAGGGATGAGACCAAAACAGGAGAGTGGAACATAAATCATGAACTTGAAAATAATTCTCCAAAATATAAAGTCAAGCAAAGCAAACTGTTCACATTAAAAAGAACAATAATTGTCCATGATACTTATTTAAAACTAGTGTATGAAGTCAATTGTTCCTAGAATATTAAGTTTTTTAAATATCACCAAAAGCAAAATTTGATTTAACGTTGCATACTATTCACATAGCCAATGCTGTATTTTTTAAATATATTATCTAAATATTTTTTGTGTCCATATTCTTTCTGCTAGATAGGCTAGTTATTTTTAGAATAAATTGAATAGGATTGTTCATTCATTTCAGTCAGTCTATTAGGTGATGAATACTTATATGTATTTGTTAAAGATGATGTCTGCTTGATCCAGCCATAGAAGCTTGCTTAAAATCAATGATCATTTTTTATAACACTAATATTTAATTTGTTTTCAATTTATATTTTTGTACTACACATGTAGTATGCAGCTAAGACCATTACATCAAACTAAAATGCTACCCTACATTGGTCAGACCTAGGGCTGTCAGTACCATGGCAACATGCTACCACATACATTGGTCAGACCTAGGGCTGTCAGTATGTTTGAAAAGAGTTGCCTGTGTTGTAGACTCTACTCATAGTTTTTGTTCTAGTTAAGTAAGTTAGTATTTGGGAAAAGGGAATGATAAAAGTTTAATTCCTCCTACTTCACTGGCCTTTACAATGGGAATTAGTTCTAGATAGGAGGGTTAATATTTCTAGTTGGGAGGGTTAATATTTCTAGATAGGAGGGTTAATATTTCTAGATGGGAGGGTTAATATTTCTAGATAGGAGGGTTAATATTTCTAGAAAGGAGGGTTAATATTTCTAGTTGGGAGGGTTAATATTTCTAGATAGGAGGGTTAATATTTCTAGATAGGAGGGTTAATATTTCTAGATAGGAGGGTTAATATTTCTAGATAGGAGGGTTAATATTTCTAGTTGGGAGGGTTAATATTTCTAGATAGGAGGGTTAATATTTCTAGATGGGAGGGTTAATATTTCTAGATAGGAGGGTTAATATTTCTAGATAGGAGGGTTAATATTTCTAGTTGGGAGGGTTAATATTTCTAGATAGGAGGGTTAATATTTCTAGATAGGAGGGTTAATATTTCTAGATAGGAGGGTTAATATTTTGGTACAGAGACTAATAATCCATCAAAATATTAATTTTTACAAGAGTTTTACAAAACATTTTTTGTATAATGTTTGAAAGAATTTCGTTATTTTCTCCACATTTTAAGACTAAATAAAATGTCTGCATTGCTATATATGGTTGGCTTTTAAAAGATAACAAATTTAATGTCTATCTATTTGCTATTGAACATTGATTGTATTTCTCTTTGTTTTGTTCCAGAGATCCAGCGTGGTAGCTGCGTCTCCCTTAGATGATGACATTGATTGTATTTCTCTTTGTTTTGTTCCAGAGATCCAGCGTGGTAGCTGCGTCTCCCTTAGATGATGACAGAGTTTTATGTATCATCCGAGATCTTGTGGACAGTCATGGGGGTACGGCTGGGAAGAAGTCCCTCAATCTGCAGGCCTCTTTACCCATAGCTCAAGCTGCCAGTGCAATAGCTCAAGCATGTGGATACAAAGAAAACACTGTGTCTATTCACTATGAGCCTCAGCTTGGGGGTGAAGATGTGAGTCTATAGTTGACCAATATCTAATCTTTCTAAATAGAAGGACATTAAAATATAAAGAACAATCAACTTATGAGCTTTTTAATAGCTTGGTATTGAAGTCTGAAATTGATCATATTCTTTAGTGTTTAATAATTACATGTAATACAGTCGAAATCGGTTAAGTCGACGGCGTTGGGGTATGAAAAATGGCATCGAGATAACCGATGATCGAGTTAAAATGAAAACCAATATGGCGGCCAAATATTAACATGCGCTTGAAATTTCTTTATATACGTGTTGTGCGTTAATTAGTGATGGGACGATTAATCAGAATCCTATCGGAATATACGAAATATCAATATAATGTTAAATTATGTGATATATTATATTATGCGAAATGGAACGTCCTTGCCAGTATGATTTATGTAAATGAATTAGTGACTCGGCTCTGACTGAGGCTCTATCTAGTTCATTTGCTTGTTCGTCCTTGAACTTTATTTTTTCATGCTATTTACTACTAATACTAATGATGTAATTATAATTAAAGTCATAATCTTAGTGTAAGTTTATTACTATATAAATACGAGGCATTTATTTGTATAAGGACCAAGGAAAACAATCAATATTCAAATAAATATATTTGTTAATAATTGACTACTATTACGTTAGGACTAGTGTTTACCGTAGTTACGACTATCGAACGACCGCTTACACTCATCTTTAAAAAAGTTTAGGCTTATTTATTTAAGCTTCAAGTCTTCGGAATTTAAATAATTTATTCAGCTGCAACTTCAATAAGCCCGTAATAGCTTTTTACACCCAGAGTTCGATTTTTGTTGTGTTGAGCGACGGTGACTTCAAATCGCCTTCTCCCTATTCCGGTATCTAAATAATATACACGTCATCACTATTAGTCTACTTCGCCTACGGTTAAGGAATGCTTTTTTTTATAAAATTTTAATTTGCTTAGTTGTCGAGGCACTGTACAAGAGGTGGTTCAGGGTCAAAGGTCACGGCTATTACTACAGTCTGGACCGCTCTAAGTGAACTCAAAGGGAGGGGGGGGGGACAAGTTACAGAGTTTTCTAGTTAGGGATAATGAGGGTGGTGGGGGGGAAGGCTAGAAGGCTTGAAATGTCTTTGATGTTTATATAAAAGCAGGGGTCTCAAACTCGGATGACGTCATGTGCCATTACATCACTTTTGTGTAATTTTATTACAGCCAATATTGAAATAATGGTTCATTAACTGCAGCTGTATTTACTTGCTTAAATCAGATTTTATTTATAAGTCACGGATATAATTTAACAATTAAATTTAATGTATCTGAATTTAATAAATAGGAAATTTTTTGTAAGCTTACTGGCGGGCCACAAAATCCACTTGGTGGGCCGCATGTGACCCGTGGGCCGCGTGTTTGAGACCCCTGTATAAAAGGAAGCCTCTTGCTTTGACATACCAATACAAGACGCGAGAAGTGACACCTTCCCTCCCCTCCCCCACTGTTATACATCTACAGTGGGTTGGGGAAAGGAACATTTTTCTTTTTAAATTGAGTCAGAGCATGCCTTGGTAAATGGCCAGTGTAGCTAAACCCCACCTAAACCCCACTCTGTGGGGAGGAGGGGATCGTCGTGTGCGCGGCGCGGGCTTTGACGTCACCAGCAGACCATGGTGAGGCAGAAAATTGGTCCCTTCCCTTGGTTATAAAATAATCATAGCTAACATTTTCAAAAGCTGGTGATTGGTCATGGGGATCGAGATAACCAACGTCAAGTGGCAAATTTGACCCTTTTTGGTGCTCGTGTTATGAGGTTTCGGCGCCTTTTAAAAAATCGAATTAAACGACGAGAAAATGCTAAGACAAAGAGAGAATTTGGCGGTTCCAATAAAAAACGTCGACATAATGGGGTGGGCGAGTTAACCGAGCTCGAGTTAAGTGGGTTTGACTGTAGTTTTATTTAGCAGTACAGTAGAAACCAGTTAAGTCGACGGGGTTGGGGTATGAAAAATGGCGTCGACATAACCGATGATCGAGTTAAAACGAAAACCAATATGGGGGCAAAATATTAACATGTGCTTGAAATTTTTTTATGTACGTTATTAATTAGTTAGCGTTAATTAGTGATGGGACGATTAATCGGAATCGTATCGGAACCACTAATATTTCTTCACTCTTTCCTAAGGTTGTAATGACCGTTCGTTTTTAAGGGCCGTTTAAAATTTAAATATAACCATGGTTCCCACTCAGGAAAACGGGAAAAAGTCAGGAATTCTTAAAAAAACATTCTCGGCCTTGAAAGTCGGGAAAAGTTATTACACTAATCGGGAGTTTTATATATATATTTTATTATTTTTATATATATATTTATGCAGAAGTAAAGGACTTTGATTACGTCTCTCTGGTATGTTTCCATTCTATTTAATAAAAAAAAGTTACCAGTTTATAATTGTCTGCGCATGCGTTAAAAGGTCAAAGTTTTCGCCTTGCGTCGTCCCATGGCGCGTGTCAAGCGTTTGTAATGCCCGTCGAATCAGCGAATATAAACATATTAATATGGTGATTTTAAGTTTAATGCTTTTGACATGCAGGATATCTGTTACTATCAGAACGCTCTCGAGTTTCCTCAGTCAATCAAACTTGTAATATAAATAAAACTATTGTGGCCTTGACCGTTGATCACAGCACGCTTTGGGCTATGTTAGACCTCGGCCGGCAACTACCTAAGTCTAAGCGAATTTTTAAAAAAATCATTCCTTATCAGAAATGATTTGATTTCATCGTCACGCGCTTGTTAGTCACAGTCACGTATCTTACTGGTAACAAAGCAACAACACACTTTTAAAAGAATAATAATTTTTTTATTTGATTAAATAAAAACCACCGTCGATTCTCGATACAAACCTTTATTTTCATTTCTAAAGATATTTGTTTATCTTAAAAATTAAATGATTAATACATCAGAAAATGAATTAAGTTTAATAATAATATAACATGCACTGCGAAATAATGACGATTAAAGACCGATAACGCAATTGTCCAGTACCTCGGGTGAATACATACTCCATGGATACACGTCGAACTAATAATTCACACACGCAAAACATCCGTTAATTATTATTGAAATCTCGTAGAATCACACAATAGCCGGAAGTCTCGAAAAAAAGCGAGATGTCAACACTGTTTTGAACTAAAAATGCAGAGTGCATTGCTAGGCCAACCGACGAGGATCGAGGTAAACCAACGCTAAGTTGTAAATTTAGCCCTATTTTGTGCTCGAGGTAGTAGGTTTCGGCGACTTAGAAAAAATCGAATTAGCCGATGAAAAAATGCAAAGACAAAGAGGGAATTTGGCGGTTCCAATAAAAAACGCTGAGTTAGTGGGGTGGTCGAGCTAACCGAGCTCGGGGTAAGTGGGTTCGACTGTAATTTGAATCTTCAGGAATACATTAAAAAATATATTTTCTCTTCATATTTGTTATCTTCAATATTCCAACGTACAAAGCATAATTGTATTGTGAACAGATACTGATATAGGATTGTGTATGAATGATTCTCTGTTTAAGGTAAAGTTTATTTTTTCTCAGATTTTGTTGGAGGTTCAGGAAACTGATATTTTGCTTGGCACTGTGTGCAACTCTGGAGCCAAGAAACATAATTTCACCATCCATGAGTTTGAAGGAACAATGCCCCAAAAACTGGTAACATCTCAGACCTTCTGCATTGTAGGATAGGGAATGGCTCTTCAAATAATCTACTCAGAACTTTTAGATTATTTTGGTCTTATTATGTGACCTAATTAAAAATGTGTGTTCTTAAATATTGACCACAAATAAGTCCCATTTGATGAACAAGTCTAAGCCAGCTTAGAATTAGCTATCAGACATATCACATTAGCACTATTAGTACTTGATGCTCTTTCATTAGCCCTATTAGTACTTGATGTTCTTTCATTAGCCCTATTAGTACTTGATGTTCTTTCATTAGCCCTATTAGTACTTGATGTTCTTTCATTAGCACTATTATTACTTGATGTTCTTTCATTATCACATTAGCACTATTAGTACTTGATGTTCTTTCATTAGCCCTATTAGTACTTGATGATCTTTCATTATCACATTAGCACTATTAGTACTTGATGTTCTTTCATTAGCCCTATTAGTACTTGATGTTCTTTCATTATCACATTAGCACTATTAGTACTTGATGTTCTTTCATTATCACATTAGTACTTGATGTTCTTTCATTAGCACTATTAGTACTGATGTTCTTTCATTATCACATTAGCACTATTAGTACTTGATGTTCTTTCATTAGCCCTATTAGTACTTGATGTTCTTTCATTAGCCCTATTAGTACTTGATGTTCTTTCATTAGCCCTATTAGTACTTGATGTTCTTTCATTAGCCCTATTAGTACTTGATGTTCTTTCATTAGCCTTATTAGTACTTGATGTTCTTTCATTATCACATTAGCACTATTAGTACTTGATGTTCTTTCATTATCACATTAGCCAGCCCTATTAGTTCTTGATGTTCTTTCATTATCACATTAGCACTATTAGTACTTGATGTTATTTCATTTCTAAGTCTGTTGGTTTTTATCACAGGCGCTACTTGGATAAGGTTAAGTTATATAGGAGTCATAAAGATATGTGCAATTATCCTGAGATAACTAAAGGTATATAGGTATCATAATGATTTGAACAATTATCTAGAGATAAAAATAAGGAATTAACATTATAATAAAAAGTATGTCAATATGTATAAGCACAGATGTGTAAAAGGTGAAACTATCTTAATAAAGAATTAGGTAATAATGGGAAAACTTTAAAAGTTTTCTTTAGAAAGGAGGAAATAATTGTTGGTAAAAGTATCCTGAGTGAAAACAAGTAACTATCGGTAAATGTATCATGAGTGAAAACAAGTAACTATCGGTAAATGTATCATGAGTGAAAACAAGTAACTATCGGTAAATGTATCATGAGTGAAAACAAGTAACTATAGGTAAATGTATCCTGAGTGAAAACAAGTAACTATAGGTAAATGTATCATGAGTGAAAACAAGTAACTATCGGTAAATGTATCCTGAGTGAAAACAAGTAACTATCGGTAAATGTATCCTGAGTGAAAACAAGTAACTATCGGTAAATGTATCATGAGTGAAAACAAGTAACTTTATAAAATGGTACCAAACACTTGAATCATCAACAGTTAAATGGATTATTTTTTGTCTTTAATTTATGTCTTCAGTCTGCTGCCTGTGCTATCATTTGTCAATTCATGATAATAATAATAACAATAATAATTTGAGGATTTATATAGTGCAGTACCTCAACAAGCAGCAGGGCTCACAGCACTCCACATAAAATAATAACACATATATTTATAAATGCATTCAATTTTAAACATTCATATCCTAATTAAAAAAAACATAATGACATGATGGGTGCACATAAGCTATGTCTTCATATAGCTTGACAAATGCGTGTGTAAGATAAAGTACATGTACTATGAATAATGCTTATTTTAACTTGATGTTATTGAGTGTTTGTATGGGTTAGACTGATAACTCTTCTCTACATTTTGAGAAGTAGGCTGCCATGACTTACAATACTTGTAACTTGATGTCTTAGGATGATGCTGCAGTAATGACATGTGAAACAAAGAGTTCAGAGAGTCTTGCTTCCAAACATGAGGATTTGTCTTACTCTTATTCTGCTGCTGCCAAGTCAGACACAGGTAGGAGCAATAGCTCAGAAAATGTTTGATACTCATTGTTATTGGCAAATAATGTTGTAGAAATGTCATGTCTTAGGAGAAAAAGCACTAGATATAGTTTAAATGTATATTAACACATTAAAATAACTGGGTAACTACTATTTGTAGTAGATGTTAACTTTGTGTCCATTGATCATGTAAAGCAGCGGTTCCCAACCTATCGGATTTTCTGGGGGTCGCCAGCTGTCGATTAAAAAAAATGTTCTCTTTAATGCAAATTTGCTCTATTTTGTGAAAACGCTATGGAAAATGACTTATTTAAATTTCATGGGGGTCACTGGTCATATGGCCTTTATAAAAATGGGTCGCCACCCAAAAAAGGTTGGGAACCACTAATGTGAAGGTTACATTGGTAGTAGATATTAACTTTGTGTCCATTGATCACTTAAAGGTTACATTGGTAGTAGATATTAACTTTGTGTCCATTGATCACTTAAAGGTTACATTGGTAGTAGATATTAACTTTGTGTCCATTGATCACTTAAAGGTTACATTGGTAGTAGATATTAACTTTGTGTCCATTGATCACTTAAAGGTTACATTGGTAGTAGATATTAACTTTGTGTCCATTGATCACCTAGAGGTTACATTGGTAGTAGATATTAACTTTGTGTCCATTGATCACTTAAAGGTTACATTGGTAGTAGATATTAACTTTGTGTCCATTGATCACTTAAAGGTTACATTGGTAGTAGATATTAACTTTGTGTCCATTGATCACTTAAAGGTTACATTGGTAGTAGATATTAACTTTGTGTCCATTGATCACCTAGAGGTTACATTGGTAGTAGATATTAACTTTGTGTCCATTGATCACTTAAAGGTTACATTGGTAGTAGATATTAACTTTGTGTCCATTGATCACTTAAAGGTTACATTGGATTGGTCAATCAGGCTATGACCTGCTATCTAAACAGCTTGTTACAGACACTGTACATGACACCAGAGTTCAGGAATGCACTCTACAGGTAGGCATTTAAACCCCACTCTACAGGTAGGCATTTAAACCCCACTCTACAGGTAGGCATTTAAACCCCACTCTACAGGTAGGCATTTAAACCCCACTCTATAGGTATGCATTTAAACCCCACTCTACAGGTAGGCATTTAAACCCCACTCTATAGGTATGCATTTAAACCCCACTCTACAGGTATGCATTTAAACCCCACTACAGGTAGGCATTTAAACCCCACTCTTTAGGTAGGCATAAAATTTAAACCCCACTCTATAGGTAGGCATACAATTTAAACCCCACTCTATAGGTAGGCATAAAATTTAAACCCCACTCTATAGGTAGGCATACAATTTAAACCCCATTGTGACTCATTAAATATTTCATATCTTGTTTAAAGATGTCTTGCAATGAGATTTACTTTCTTAAAGTTGATGCTTGACATTTTGACATGTCTTTAAAAATCTTCACTTAATACTTACAAGTGACAATTTAAAATTAACTCATCTCAGAAACCAAAGTTCATGTGGCAAATAAATTCTTTTTTCTTTTCATTGATTCATGTGTGAAAGTCTATATTTCTGTTTGAAACCACCGTTAGACTTAGAGTAGGTCACATGTTACTTTTATTTGTTATTATTCTATGTTCAAATGTTATCTCATTTTCCTGAAGATGGTCTTTTGATGGTTCTGAAGATGAAAAGATCAAAAGTATCCCATACCAGCTGCAGAAGTTATTTTTACAACTGCAGGTGAGTCTTAAGGTAAATGCTATTTGATATTTGAAGAGACTTTCCAGAAATAATTAGAAGAAATAAATTAAATAATACAATGTTGAACTCATTTCTTGATTGCCTTCCAGACTAGTAAGAAAAGAGCTGTTGAAACCACCGATTTGACTCGAAGCTTTGGTTGGGACAGCAGTGAAGGTCAGTTCATTCAATAACAAGATTCAACAAATGCTCAATTATTACACAAGAGATATTTTTACTGATATATATTGATATTTTCTTAGCAATTGTTTTATTTCAATGTATATACAGTGCTTACAGAAACTTAAAAAACTGAACGTGTCAAAAGTAACAATATGAAACGAGTCATCTTCTCTTTTTTTTGTTTTCAGTGTGGCAACAACATGATGTGCAGGAATTGTGTCGAGTTATGTTTGATGCATTGGAACAGAATTGGAAAAACACGATTCAGGCCAACTTAATCAATCAGCTTTATCAGGGGAAAATGAAAGACTATGTCAAGTGTCTGGAGGTAATCATATTTAAATGATCTTTACATCTGTTGAATGATGTAGGTTGAAAGTGCCAGATCTTTACACTCGTGTTGAATGATGTATATTGAAAGTGCTAGTAAGTCATTCATTCACTCACTTACAGACTCTGAACACTGTTAAAAAACCAAGCACATTTCTTGCACAGTATAAAGTATAAATATTTGTACTCTTTATCATAAACTCTTATCAACTTTAGAATATCATATGAAATTTAAAAAAAGTTTCTTGAACTTAAAAATCAAACAAATTTGTTTCATGCTGCTTTTGTTTTGTTACATGGAAAATCAAAGATTGTTGATGTGACAAATGTGTGGTCTCTAGGGGTGGGAAAATCAAAGATTGTTGATGTGACAAATGTGTGGTCTCTAGGGGTGGGAAATTGAAATATTAACTTAGTTCATGGATGTAATAAAACTGTAAATTACCAAGTGAATTGGAATTCTTAAAAATGGGGGGCACTAACAATTTTAAGACGCTGAACATACCCCAAGAAATTTCATGGATGGTGTGACAAACAGCTTGGTCCCCATGAACATATCCCAAGACATTTCATGGATGGTGTGACAAACAGCTTGGTCCCCATGAACATATCCCAAGACATTTCATGGATGGTGTGACAAACAGCTTGGTCCCCATGAACACACCCCAAGACATTTCATGGATGGTGTGACAAACAGCTTGGTCCCCATGAACATATCCCAAGACATTTCATGGATGGTGTGACAAACAGCTTGGTCCCCATGAACATATCCCAAGACATTTCATGGATGGTGTGACAAACAGCTTGGTCCCCATGAACACACCCCAAGACATTTCATGGATGGTGTGACAAACAGCTTGGTCCCCATGAACACACCCCAAGACATTTCATAGTTGGGTGTGACAAACAGCTTGGTCCCCATGAACACACCCCAAGACATTTCATGGATGGTGTGACAAACAGCTTGGTCCCCATGAACACATCCCAAGACATTTCATGGATGGTGTGACAAACAGCTTGGTCCCCATGAACACACCCCAAGACATTTCATGGATGGTGTGACAAACAGCTTGGTCCCCATGGGGAGGTACTAACAATTCTAAGACACTAACATCTTATCTTATCTATACAGATGCTCCTTCTATGCAGAAGATAATTGTGTCCACAGACCATGGCAGATGATATGTTGGCAAGTGATGCAGCGTTCACAGGCCACGGCTTTGTGGGTTCCACGCATTACCCAGCCGCCTAACTAGTGTTAGGTACCCATTCGGAGCTGGGTGACTCAGGGACGCCCTAGGCCCCCGGGAACAAATCCTTGCCTTCACATGGATTCGAACCTGTGACCATCTATACGCCAGGCGAGCGCGCTGCCACTCGACCATCGCGTCCCACACATACCCCAAGACATTTCATAAGTGGGTGTGACAAACAGCTTGGTCCCCATGAACATACTCCAAGATGACTTAATGTTGTTTTCTTATCTCCAGTGTGGCAATGAAAGTGCTAGAGTTGATGCCTATCTTGACATCCCGTTAGTCATACGACCGTTTGGCTCCACAGATTCATATGGCAGTGTGGTGAGAACGTTTACATATTTTAACCATTGCTGTATTTGATATCTGTACAGTGTACAGCCAGGCTCCTCAAACTATAACTGGACATATTTTAAAGCTTATGTACAATGTTACAAACCATCTCTATCCTGTGATTTCCTTTCTGATCTATCAAATTCTGTGTATTACTCACCTCTTCTGGTTTGACCAGTGTTGTGTTGAAATGAATGTATGAACATTAAATTATTATCATTGTTGCCTTCAGAAAGAGGCAATGAATGCATTTGTTGCTCCAGAAATCCTTGATGGCACTAACCAGTACTTGTGTGAGAGGTGTAACAAAAAGTGTAACGCTCATAAGGTATGTCTTGTCAACTTTTTCATTTGATCTCTTCTTTCTCTCCAAATATTCCAAAACAAAATACTCTTTGAGTTTCTTTTTACTTTTATTTTTATTGAAAGCTAATCTCACATCTCATATTATGACTCTGATATCGACTTGGTATTCTTGGTCTTATTATGACTCTGATATCGACTTGGTATTCTTGGTCTTATTATGACTCTGATATCGACTTGGTATTCTTGGTCTTATTATGACTCTGATATCGACTTGGTATTCTTGGTCTTATTATGACTCTGATATCGACTTGGTATTCTTGGTCTTATTATGACTCTGATATCGACTTGGTATTCTTGGTCTTATTATGACTCTGATATCGACTTGGTATTCTTGGTCTTATTATGAATCTGATATCGACTTGGTATTCTTGGTCTTATTATGACTCTAAAATCTACTTGGTATTCTTGGTCTTATTATGACTCTGATATCGACTTGGTATTCTTGGTCTTTTTATCATTTCAGGGTTTCAAGTTTGTCTCATTTCCTTATCTACTGACCCTCCAGCTGAAAAGGTTTGACTTTGACTATGCCACAATGCATAGGATTAAACTCAATGACAAGTAGGTTTATTAGCCTAATGTATTACACACCACATTATTCTTAAACATTTTCATCAGCACAGATAGAATTGGTAACATTAGTACAAAAAAAAACCCATCTGAATTCAACGTAACATCTGATAACATATTCTTGCTCTGAATAATTCAAATTTACTAGAACTACATAGCCTTGACTTAAGGCCTTTTATTAATAATAATAATAATAAATTATTAATTATATAGCGCTGTATCCCAGCAAGGAACCGGGCTCACAGCGCTTTACATGATCATAACATACATATAATAATTAAATAACCATTCATACCATAATAACATAAATAACAGCTGTTGTGTTACGTCCTGTCAGGCTAACTAATACCCTGTTTATGTTATACATTTACTAATTTAAAAGCCTGGTTGCAGTCTCACCCCCATTATTTTTGTCTTTACTTTTTAACAACATAAAGGACAGTACATTACACATAAGCTACGTTAATGTTGTTTCATTAATTTAGTAAATACATTTTGAAAAGATGCATCTTAAGTTCAGTCTTGAAGGACTTGTTAGTGCTACGGATGTGTAATGGTAGAGAATTCCATTGTTTGGCTGCACAAAAAGAGAATGACCTTTCGCCAAAAGTTTTAGTTTGTGTCTTAGGAACACAGAGAATATGTGTTAATTTTTATTTGAATTTATTTTGAGCTAACATTTTACAATTTAGAATAATGCTATTTTCAGAATAACATTGTGTAATGATGCTATTTTCAGAATAACATTATGTAATGTTGCTATTTTCAGAATAACATTGTCTAATGTTGCTATTTTCAGAATAACATTTCCAGATGTGTTGGACTTGAACCAATTCATCACCAACACAGATGAAGCTGGCAAAGATTCAGAAGAAGAAGTGGATGAAAGTAAAACTGTTGTGTCTAATGGGCAAGTGGACAGTAGTGATGAAGGTACGACAATGTTTGGGAATCATGCACTCATTTTAGTGCTATCAAATTGATCACCCAATGCCAGAGAGTGTTCTGGACCCCTAGTGATGAAGGTACGACAATGTTTGGGAATCATGCACTCATTTTAGTGCTATCAAATTGATCACCCAATGCCAGAGAGTGTTCTGGACCCCTAGAGATGCTACTGATGTACCCTTTATTTAGCTGGACCCCTAGTGATGCTACTGATGTAGCCTTTATTTAGCTGGACCCCTAGTGATGCTACTGATGTACCCTTTATTTAGCTGGACCCCCAGTGGTGCTACTGATGTACCCTTTATTTAGCTGGACCCCTAGTGATGCTACTGATGTACCCTTTATTTAGCTGGACCCCTAGTGGTGCTACTGATGTACCCTTTCACTGTGCACTCAGTATATAAATTAAATATTTAGTTGTGAGGGGGCGGGGGGTTGATGTATTTAAAATATGTTTATTTGATTAGATTGGCTTGTTGTCTGCCACATGTTATATTATAAAATGTTAGATTGGCTTGTTGACTGCCACATGTCATAGTATAAAAAGATTAGCTTGTTTGTCTGCCACATGTTATAGTATAAAATGTTTGTTTGGCTATTCAGGGATTGATGAAGGTATAGAAATAGAAAATGGTTGTTCAGCAGCTTCCTCTGGCAGTGATTCTTCCAGTAATAGCAGTGATGCTGCCGCCAACAACACTCGCAACTCATATTACTCAGGAGGAAAGGTACGGTCGCTCTACTTAATGCAAGCTTTTACCTTGGTACCATTACTAAGGAATTGCATGTAATGTCAAATAAAATTTATTAAAAAACAAGATGAAAAATGTGTGTTTGTAGGATTGGTTTGTAAAATAATAAAATGTTTATCACCAAAAGTGAGCAGGTAGCATGAAATTATAAAATAGCTACTTAAAGGATGAAATTATAAAATAGCTACTTAAAGCATGAAATTATAAAATAGCTACTTAAAGCATGAGATTATAAAATAGCTACCTACAGCATGAAATTATAAAATAGCTACTTAAAGCATGAGATTATAAAATTGCTACTTACAGCATGAAATTATAAAATAGCTACTCAAAGCATGAGATGATAAAATAGCTACCTACAGCATGAAATTATAAAATAGCTACCTACAGCATGAAATTATAAAATAGCTACTTAAAGCATGAGATGATAAAAAAGCTACTTAAAGCATGAAATTATAAAATAGCTACTTAAAGCATGAAATTATAAAATAGCTACTTAAAGCATGAGATGATAAAAAAGCTACTTAAAGCATGAAATTATAAAATAGCTACTTAAAGCATGAGATGATAAAAAAGCTACTTAAAGCATGAAATTATAAAATAGCTACTTAAAGCATGAAATTATAAAATAGCTACTTACTTGACTAGATCTGATAGATTTCTCTTATTTTCAGGGTCCATTTGTTTATGAGCTGTTCTCTATCATGATTCACTCTGGTAGTGCTGCTGGGGGCCACTACTATGCATACATTAAGTAAGTACTTTGTTGATTTCAAAACCTCTTGACAATTACAAAAAGGAAAACTAAAAAAGTGTTAAACATTTACTGGAAATATAATCATCATGATGATACAATAAGCTTTGCTAATTTAAACTGCTTTTATCCGAGATAATTCAATTCTCCTTATAGCTGTTTCCTCTTGTAGTCAGCACCAAGCTAGTGGTCCTCTTGTTGTCAGAACCAAGCTAGTGGTCCTCTGAAGACTGGCTGATGTAGTATTTTTTTATATCTAATCTTTAATTTCACATCCTGATCATTAGCTCATTAGTTGTAACTTTTTGTGGTTGGCTACAGTGGTTTAAGGGAATAGGCTAAAATGTTTCGATGAAAACTTTTGATTTTCGGCACAATTATAAAATTATCTGACTTCTGTAAAAATAAAATTCGATAGCCGTAGACCCTTCTGATTATGTAAATAATAGATGATGCAAACTGTCATTTAACTTTTTTCCGTTTTTCCCCATAGGTCTTTCAAAGATGGCCAATGGTACAGTTTCAATGATCAGCAAGTAACTAAGGTAATTAAAATATGTCAACTTCCTGTAAACAAACTTTGACCTGACTTGGTTTTTATAAGTATTCATGTACGTTTTGTGGCTCAATCTTTGTTAACTATAGAGTTGTTTTTCCTTGGGGTATTAAAAGTTGCATTATTTTCTGGTTAGAGGATTCTTCAGTAAAAATTTTTTGTTATTCCAAACAATGACAGCTCCATTGTTGTCTGCCTGATTAATAATAACATCTTGGTGCTGTTTGAGTTTAACAATTACTAACACACATTTTTTCTGGGTCTTGTATTTTAATAATATCTTATAAGCCACATCTGTTATATACTATTGATCAATAAAATCTTGTGCAGATTACTTATGATGATATAAGAAAAACCTATGGGGGCTCATCAATGGCCAAGGGATTTTACTCTTCAGCTTATACAAGGTCAGTGATGCAGATTTAAGTACATGCACATATTTATATCACTTTAATCAAAGTTGTTTCACTGAAGGTGTTTTTAAAACCTCAATTTTGTTTGTTTGTTTGTTCGTTGGTTTTACAAGGATTTGAAGGTTAAACATTTCATTGGGGTCTAAGGATGATTATAAAACACTAAGTTCTGTTACTGACATGTAGATTGAATGTGATGGACCACAGCCAGAAAATATAACATGATCGGGTTTAGAATTAAACAAAAATATAACATGATCGGGTTTAGAATTTAACAAAAATATAACATGATCGGGTTTAGAATTAAACAAAAATATAACATGATCGGGTTTAGAATTAAACAAAAATATAACATGATCGGGTTTAGAATTAAACAAAAATCAGCAGAAGAAAATGAATATTCTGTTATTTGTAACTTTTGTTATTTAAATTGTTAAATATACTTTTTTAATACCAAATATTGAAACTAAGAAACTGGAAATTTTTTTCATAATTATTATTTCCCCAAAAGGTTTGACATTAAATAAATGTACTTGGACAGCTCTGCACTGTTTTTATTGACATTAAATAAATGTACTTGGACAGCTCTGCACTGTTTTTATTGACATTAAATAAATGTACTTGGACAGCTCTGCACTGTTTTTATTTGATTTAGTTTGGAAGATTACATTTGATTTTTAAAACATTAAGTAGAAAAACTTCTCTGTTTCTTTATATGATATCTTGCGTTTCCCCCACCCAGTTCAACAAGTGCATACATGTTAATGTACAGACAAATTGACAAAATGCAGAATAAAGGTGAGTTTCAATGTCCTACATTCATTCAAAATGTTGGATAAAATAGTTTTTATGATGACAGTATGTTTATAGAGTAAGTAAGTACAGATCAAAGTTATATTAATTTTAAAAAATCTGTACCATCTTTACAATTATGCAACAGAATGTTTTTTTGTTTTTTTTACATAAAAGAAGGTTGCAACATGCATCATAAAAGAAATCAAAGATATTTTGAAGTTTAAAAAAAAATTACTTAAATAGTCAGCCCTATCTATATCCATAGTCTGATCCATAATATTTTTAAACAGATTTTATGCAACCTGAGGACTTCCCCGAGTCACTTAAGGCAGAACTGAGGCACATGAAGGAAAAGGAAGAAGCTGAGAGGAGACAGAGGGAAATAGACAAGTCAACATGCAAGGTTGGTTCTTTTATTACTATTTTAGTTGTTTTCTCACTGGACTTTGGTGGTAGACTTCTTGGTACAATTAGAAATAGACAAGTCAACATGCAATGTTGTTTCTTTTATTACTGTTTTAGTTGGTCTTTGAAGTTATCTCATTGGACCTCTGTGGTAGACTTTTTTTTTACAGCTTAGAAAATGTGAATTGTTGACAGTACAAACACAGCTAGATTTTCAGCTGCAACATTTATAATCATCACATTAGATAATCCAAGAATATTTTTTAAAGTGATTTTTAAAAATACCTTCTAAAGAGTGTTTCTAAAAAGTAGAATAAAAATTGAAATGACCTCATATTCTTCTCACATTTAAAGACTTGAGAAGTGTAGACATTTAAATGTTTTCTTTATTTTAAAACAAAAATTCAGCTTTTTATTAACTTTGCATAATGCATTTTAATTAATTTAAAAAAAAATTTTAAATATTTTTTTTTAGTCCTTGATAGCAAATTATTGACCAAAGTAAAATTAAAAAATAAATTCTAATAAAATACTGCTTATGATATTTGTGGGCTAACAAAAAATTAAAAAGATCTCATCTGCCTCACCACAACTTCCTGAATCTTAAAACGGAACGTAATGAAACTTAAGAAAACAAAGACATCAAGTTACGGCAGCTCGTTCATTTTTCTGCGGATTTACAGCGGATAAAATACGGCGCTAATGTGGCGCGCCGCATATTTTCAGGCGGATTTTTGCCGGAGGAAAATGTTGCGTCGTCAGCTAAAAGGTCAAGGGGGGGGGGTGGTCACACACTCTTGAAAACTGAATCAAAATGGAGAATCATGGGTACAGAGACAGTCTTTAACCATTCAGGACAATATTGAGCCACACACAGGCTTTCCTTGAGAAAAGGGGCATAACTTCATACAATTTAAACATTCAAATTATATAAACACAAAATTTATTAGACAAAACCCTTTCAAAAAACAATGAAAGAAATGTTTATTTTTGACTTGGAGTGCTGCTGACAGAAGTGGTTACCAAGTTTCCATGGAATGTTAAGCAAAATGACACCCATAAACAGCCTCATGTGCCCTACATATGGTTCTATGACACCCATAAACAGCCTCATGTGCCCTACATATGGTTCTATGACACCCATAAACAGCCTCATGTGCCCTACATATGGTTCTATGACACCCATAAACAGCCTCATGTGCCCTACATATGGTTCTATGACACCCATAAACAGCCTCATGTGCCCTACATATGGTTCTATGACACCCATAAACAGCCTCATGTGCCCTACATATGGTTCTATGACACCCATAAACAGCCTCATGTGCCCTACATATGGTTCTATGACACCCATAAACAGCCTCATGTGCCCTACATATGGTTCTATGACACCCATAAACAGCCTCATGTGCCCTACATATGGTTCTATGACACCCATAAACAGCCTCATGTGCCCTACATATGGTTCTATGACACCCATAAACAGCCTCATGTGCCCTACATATGGTTCTATGACACCCATAAACAGCCTCATGTGCCCTACATATGGTTCTATGACACCCATAAACAGCCTCATGTGCCCTACATATGGTTCTATGACACCCATAAACAGCCTCATGTGCCCTACATATGGTTCTATGACACCCATAAACAGTCTCATGTGCCCTACATATGGTTCTATGACACCCATAAACAGTCTCATGTGCCCTACATATGGTTCTATGACACCCATAAACAGTCTCATGTGCCCTACATATGGTTCTATGACACCCATAAACAGCCTCATGTGCCCTACATATGGTTCTATGACACCCATAAACAGTCTCATGTGCCCTACATATGGTTCTATGACACCCATAAACAGTCTCATGTGCCCTACATATGGTTCTATGACACCCATAAACAGTCTCATGTGCCCTACATATGGTTCTATGACACCCATAAACAGCCTCATGTGCCCTACATATGGTTCTATGACACCCATAAACAGTCTCATGTGCCCTACATATGGTTCTATGACACCCATAAACAGCCTCATGTGCCCTACATATGGTTCTATGACACCCATAAACAGCCTCATGTGCCCTACATATGGTTCTATGACACCCATAAACAGCCTCATGTGCCCTACATATGGTTCTATGACACCCATAAACAGCCTCATGTGCCCTACATATGGTTCTATGACACCCATAAACAGCCTCATGTGCCCTACATATGGTTCTATGACACCCATAAACAGCCTCATGTGCCCTACATATGGTTCTATGACACCCATAAACAGCCTCATGTGCCCTACATATGGTTCTATGACACCCATAAACAGCCTCATGTGCCCTACATATGGTTCTATGACACCCATAAACAGCCTCATGTGCCCTACATATGGTTCTATGACACCCATAAACAGCCTCATGTGCCCTACATATGGTTCTATGACACCCATAAACAGCCTCATGTGCCCTACATATGGTTCTATGACACCCATAAACAGTCTCATGTGCCCTACATATGGTTCTATGACACCCATAAACAGTCTCATGTGCCCTACATATGGTTCTATGACACCCATAAACAGCCTCATGTGCCCTACATATGGTTCTATGACACCCATAAACAGTCTCATGTGCCCTACATATGGTTCTATGACACCCATAAACAGTCTCATGTGCCCTACATATGGTTCTATGACACCCATAAACAGTCTCATGTGCCCTACATATGGTTCTATGACACCCATAAACAGTCTCATGTGCCCTACATATGGTTCTATGACACCCATAAACAGCCTCATGTGCCCTACATATGGTTCTATGACACCCATAAACAGCCTCATGTGCCCTACATATGGTTCTATGACACCCATAAACAGTCTCATGTGCCCTACATATGGTTCTATGACACCCATAAACAGCCTCATGTGCCCTACATATGGTTCTATGACACCCATAAACAGCCTCATGTGCCCTACATATGGTTCTATGACACCCATAAACAGCCTCATGTGCCCTACATATGGTTCTATGACACCCATAAACAGTCTCATGTGCCCTACATATGGTTCTATGACACCCATAAACAGTCTCATGTGCCCTACATATGGTTCTATGACACCCATAAACAGCCTCATGTGCCCTACATATGGTTCTATGACACCCATAAACAGCCTCATGTGCCCTACATATGGTTCTATGACACCCATAAACAGTCTCATGTGCCCTACATATGGTTCTATGACACCCATAAACAGTCTCATGTGCCCTACATATGGTTCTATGACACCCATAAACAGTCTCATGTGCCCTACATATGGTTCTATGACACCCATAAACAGTCTCATGTGCCCTACATATGGTTCTATGACACCCATAAACAGCCTCATGTGCCCTACATATGGTTCTATGACACCCATAAACAGCCTCATGTGCCCTACATATGGTTCTATGACACCCATAAACAGCCTCATGTGCCCTACATATGGTTCTATGACACCCATAAACAGCCTCATGTGCCCTACATATGGTTCTATGACACCCATAAACAGTCTCATGTGCCCTACATATGGTTCTATGACACCCATAAACAGTCTCATGTGCCCTACATATGGTTCTATGACACCCATAAACAGCCTCATGTGCCCTACATATGGTTCTATGACACCCATAAACAGTCTCATGTGCCCTACATATGGTTCTATGACACCCATAAACAGTCTCATGTGCCCTACATATGGTTCTATGACACCCATAAACAGTCTCATGTGCCCTACATATGGTTCTATGACACCCATAAACAGTCTCATGTGCCCTACATATGGTTCTATGACACCCATAAACAGCCTCATGTGCCCTACATATGGTTCTATGACACCCATAAACAGCCTCATGTGCCCTACATATGGTTCTATGACACCCATAAACAGTCTCATGTGCCCTACATATGGTTCTATGACACCCATAAACAGCCTCATGTGCCCTACATATGGTTCTATGACACCCATAAACAGCCTCATGTGCCCTACATATGGTTCTATGACACCCATAAACAGCCTCATGTGCCCTACATATGGTTCTATGACACCCATAAACAGTCTCATGTGCCCTACATATGGTTCTATGACACCCATAAACAGCTCATGTGCCCTACATATGGTTCTATGACACCCATAAACAGCCTCATGTGCCCTACATATGGTTCTATGACACCCATAAACAGTCTCATGTGCCCTACATATGGTTCTATGACACCCATAAACAGTCTCATGTGCCCTACATATGGTTCTATGACACCCATAAACAGTCTCATGTGCCCTACATATGGTTCTATGACACCCATAAACAGTCTCATGTGCCCTACATATGGTTCTATGACACCCATAAACAGTCTCATGTGCCCTACATATGGTTCTATGACACCCATAAACAGCCTCATGTGCCCTACATATGGTTCTATGACACCCATAAACAGCCTCATGTGCCCTACATATGGTTCTATGACACCCATAAACAGCCTCATGTGCCCTACATATGGTTCTATGACACCCATAAACAGCCTCATGTGCCCTACATATGGTTCTATGACACCCATAAACAGCCTCATGTGCCCTACATATGGTTCTATGACACCCATAAACAGCCTCATGTGCCCTACATATGGTTCTATGACACCCATAAACAGCCTCATGTGCCCTACATATGGTTCTATGACACCCATAAACAGCCTCATGTGCCCTACATATGGTTCTATGACACCCATAAACAGCCTCATGTGCCCTACATATGGTTCTATGACACCCATAAACAGCCTCATGTGCCCTACATATGGTTCTATGACACCCATAAACAGCCTCATGTGCCCTACATATGGTTCTATGACACCCATAAACAGTCTCATGTGCCCTACATATGGTTCTATGACACCCATAAACAGTCTCATGTGCCCTACATATGGTTCTATGACACCCATAAACAGCCTCATGTGCCCTACATATGGTTCTATGACACCCATAAACAGTCTCATGTGCCCTACATATGGTTCTATGACACCCATAAACAGTCTCATGTGCCCTACATATGGTTCTATGACACCCATAAACAGTCTCATGTGCCCTACATATGGTTCTATGACACCCATAAACAGTCTCATGTGCCCTACATATGGTTCTATGACACCCATAAACAGCCTCATGTGCCCTACATATGGTTCTATGACACCCATAAACAGCCTCATGTGCCCTACATATGGTTCTATGACACCCATAAACAGCCTCATGTGCCCTACATATGGTTCTATGACACCCATAAACAGCCTCATGTGCCCTACATATGGTTCTATGACACCCATAAACAGTCTCATGTGCCCTACATATGGTTCTATGACACCCATAAACAGTCTCATGTGCCCTACATATGGTTCTATGACACCCATAAACAGCCTCATGTGCCCTACATATGGTTCTATGACACCCATAAACAGCCTCATGTGCCCTACATATGGTTCTATGACACCCATAAACAGTCTCATGTGCCCTACATATGGTTCTATGACACCCATAAACAGTCTCATGTGCCCTACATATGGTTCTATGACACCCATAAACAGTCTCATGTGCCCTACATATGGTTCTATGACACCCATAAACAGTCTCATGTGCCCTACATATGGTTCTATGACACCCATAAACAGTCTCATGTGCCCTACATATGGTTCTATGACACCCATAAACAGCCTCATGTGCCCTACATATGGTTCTATGACACCCATAAACAGTCTCATGTGCCCTACATATGGTTCTATGACACCCATAAACAGTCTCATGTGCCCTACATATGGTTCTATGACACCCATAAACAGCCTCATGTGCCCTACATATGGTTCTATGACACCCATAAACAGTCTCATGTGCCCTACATATGGTTCTATGACACCCATAAACAGTCTCATGTGCCCTACATATGGTTCTATGACACCCATAAACAGCCTCATGTGCCCTACATATGGTTCTATGACACCCATAAACAGCCTCATGTGCCCTACATATGGTTCTATGACACCCATAAACAGTCTCATGTGCCCTACATATGGTTCTATGACACCCATAAACAGTCTCATGTGCCCTACATATGGTTCTATGACACCCATAAACAGTCTCATGTGCCCTACATATGGTTCTATGACACCCATAAACAGTCTCATGTGCCCTACATATGGTTCTATGACACCCATAAACAGTCTCATGTGCCCTACATATGGTTCTATGACACCCATAAACAGTCTCATGTGCCCTACATATGGTTCTATGACACCCATAAACAGTCTCATGTGCCCTACATATGGTTCTATGACACCCATAAACAGTCTCATGTGCCCTACATATGGTTCTATGACACCCATAAACAGTCTCATGTGCCCTACATATGGTTCTATGACACCCATAAACAGTCTCATGTGCCCTACATATGGTTCTATGACACCCATAAACAGTCTCATGTGCCCTACATATGGTTCTATGACACCCATAAACAGTCTCATGTGCCCTACATATGGTTCTATGACACCCATAAACAGTCTCATGTGCCCTACATATGGTTCTATGACACCCATAAACAGTCTCATGTGCCCTACATATGGTTCTATGACACCCATAAACAGTCTCATGTGCCCTACATATGGTTCTATGACACCCATAAACAGTCTCATGTGCCCTACATATGGTTCTATGACACCCATAAACAGTCTCATGTGCCCTACATATGGTTCTATGACACCCATAAACAGTCTCATGTGCCCTACATATGGTTCTATGACACCCATAAACAGTCTCATGTGCCCTACATATGGTTCTATGACACCCATAAACAGTCTCATGTGCCCTACATATGGTTCTATGACACCCATAAACAGTCTCATGTGCCCTACATATGGTTCTATGACACCCATAAACAGTCTCATGTGCCCTACATATGGTTCTATGACACCCATAAACAGCCTCATGTGCCCTACATATGGTTCTATGACACCCATAAACAGCCTCATGTGCCCTACATATGGTTCTATGACACCCATAAACAGCCTCATGTGCCCTACATATGGTTCTATGACACCCATAAACAGTCTCATGTGCCCTACATATGGTTCTATGACACCCATAAACAGCCTCATGTGCCCTACATATGGTTCTATGACACCCATAAACAGTCTCATGTGCCCTACATATGGTTCTATGACACCCATAAACAGCCTCATGTGCCCTACATATGGTTCTATGACACCCATAAACAGCCTCATGTGCCCTACATATGGTTCTATGACACCCATAAACAGTCTCATGTGCCCTACATATGGTTCTATGACACCCATAAACAGTCTCATGTGCCCTACATATGGTTCTATGACACCCATAAACAGCCTCATGTGCCCTACATATGGTTCTATGACACCCATAAACAGTCTCATGTGCCCTACATATGGTTCTATGACACCCATAAACAGCCTCATGTGCCCTACATATGGTTCTATGACACCCATAAACAGTCTCATGTGCCCTACATATGGTTCTATGACACCCATAAACAGTCTCATGTGCCCTACATATGGTTCTATGACACCCATAAACAGCCTCATGTGCCCTACATATGGTTCTATGACACCCATAAACAGTCTCATGTGCCCTACATATGGTTCTATGACACCCATAAACAGCCTCATGTGCCCTACATATGGTTCTATGACACCCATAAACAGCCTCATGTGCCCTACATATGGTTCTATGACACCCATAAACAGTCTCATGTGCCCTACATATGGTTCTATGACACCCATAAACAGCCTCATGTGCCCTACATATGGTTCTATGACACCCATAAACAGTCTCATGTGCCCTACATATGGTTCTATGACACCCATAAACAGTCTCATGTGCCCTACATATGGTTCTATGACACCCATAAACAGTCTCATGTGCCCTACATATGGTTCTATTTCATGTTTAGGGGCACTATCTATAATAAAATCCCTAATCAGAAAATATTTATGGTACTATCCCATAGGGGTCTACCGATATATCGGCTGGCCGATATATCGGTACGATATCTGGATATCGGCAATATCGGTATCGGTAGCATGTAAAGGTCCCGATATTGACGTCACCGATATTTCATAATAAGTGACATTTTGACCCCCCAAAAAAACGGAAAAAAAACAACTATCATTTAGATTTACAATATCTCGATAAAATTAATATATCGACCCCATTACCGGTATTGAAATAGTCAAAAGAGTCCTAGTATTAATATGTGCAGCCACGATACAGTGTGCCATGTGCTTTGATATTGTTTAGGTATCGGCCGATATTCGTATACTCAGAAATGCTGTGTAAATAGTGCCGATGCCAAGTATACCGTAATTGCTCTAATAAATGTATAACATGTAAACATTATGTTCACGTTATTACTCTAATAGCAAAGATGCACGCAGAATCGCAGATGTCTAAAACATTTCGTTTCGTATGGAATAACAAAATGTACCGTGTGAAGACTTGTTGTCATTGGCAACCATTCAACCTTCAGCCTCATTTTCACTCTATTACTATTGTACTTTGTTCTCATTGTTTCATTCATAAAAGGTGGCCGTGTGCAAAGGCCATTAAACTATTGGTTAGAATTAATAATTATGAGACAAGGTTGAAGTTTCAAAACGAGTACCTAATATGCTTGTACATTTTTATAAAGGACGGTTCGTTTTTTTATGAGTCCTATGTAGGTCATGAACTGGAACTTGTAAACACATCGGAAACTTCGTTTCGGTAAGAAAAAAGAATCGGTAATTTCGGCAAAACTGGATATCGGTAGACCCCTTAATTATAAGATATAAATAATTACGAGTGATAAATTTAAGAATGACGTCATCAAATATGACCGCTGTTATTTTTGTCCTAACAAATACTCAAATCGGCACTCATATCTGAAAAAAATATCGGTAATATCGGCAAAAATGCTTATCGGTATACCCCAAATATAAAATATAAATAATTAGAAGTGATAAATTTAAGAATGATGTCATCAAATAAGACCGCTGGTTTTTGTCCTAACAAATATTCATATCGGAAAAAAATATCGGTAATATCGGCGAAAATCCATATCGGTAGTCCCCTAATATAAAAGATAAATAATTAGGAGTGATAAATTTAAGAATGATGTCATCAAATATGACCTCTGGTTTTTGTCCTAACAAATTCCTTATCGGCACTCATATTGGCAAAAAATATCGGTAATATCGGCAAACATGCATGTCGGTAGTCCCCTAATATAAAAGATAAATAATTACGAGTGATAAATTTAAGAATGTCGTCATCAAATATGACCGCTGGTTTTTGTCCTAACAAATACTCATATCGGCAAAAAAAATATCGGTAATATCGGTATCTGCAATATCGGCAAAAAGGCATATCGGTAGACCCCTACTATCCCACCGGCCTACGATGTCTGGACCTATTGGTCTATGTTGTCATGGTCTACATCATCATCTGACTTGTTATCAGATATCAATATCATAACCACTTGGGTCAGTTCTATTTGAACATAAAATCACTTTCACCTTCATGAGATCCAGTATTACCCCCTAAATCTGATGTAATCCTATAATAATCTGACCCTTTAATATCCGTAAACATCAACAGAGCATCACCCATGTGGAATAACAATTGAACAAAAAAACCACGCTAATTTTAAAATTTAACCAAAAGCACTAGACTCTTTCAAAAAATAATTTTAAAAAAACTAAAAGGAAGTGAATTTATAGCTCTTTTAATTTAGAGTTAAAGAAAGCATATATTAACTACTTTAAAAAGTTGGATCAAAGTCCACAACGAACAATAAAAAATTGGCGACTACAAGTGTCTATCTGCAAGCTCAGCGACTCCAAGGAGAAAATGGTTTTAAAAAAAACTAAGCTGAAGAAGTTTAATGATACATTTGTTAGTGTTCAATTAATTTAGAGACTATAAATTTTAGTGATACATTTGTTAGTGTTCAATTAATTGAGAGACTATAAATTTTAGTGATACATTTGTTAGTGTTCAATTAATTGAGAGACTATAAATTTTAGTGATACATTTGTTAGTGTTCAATTAATTGAGAGACTATAAATTTTAGTGATACATTTGTTAATGTTCAATTAATTGAGAGACTATCAATTTAACATCAAGGACTCAGTGTTGTATGACATGACACGACTTTGACACAATGTAACACTTACCTCTCTCTACTTGCTACAGATAAAAGTCTACTGCTTCCATCCATTGGATCAGCACAAGATGGAGGTCAAGCTGGAGATCCACAAGGACAAAACTCTACGGGATGCCACTGAAATCTCAAGGGAGGTAAGCCAAGGCTGTGTGCTCTCAGATTTAAGACTTGTGTCTGTTTACCTTGACTGTTTACCATGACTGTTTACCCTGACTGTTTACCCTGACTGTTTACCCTGACTGTTTACCCTGACTGTTTACCCTGACTGTTAACCCTGAGTGTTTACCTTGACTGTTTACCCTGACTGTTTACCCTGACTGTTTACCTTGACTGTTTACCCTGACTGTTTACCCTGACTGTTTACCTTGACTGTTTACCCTGACTGTTTACCTTGACTGTTTACCCTGACTGTTTACCCTGACTGTTTACCCTGACTGTTTACCTTGACTGTTTACCCTGACTGTTTACCCTGACTGTTTACCCTGACTGTTTACCCTGACTGTTTACCCTGAATGTTTACCCTGACTGTTTACCTTGACTGTTTACCCTGTTTACCCTGACTGTTTACCCTGACTTTTTACCCTGACTGCTTAAAAAACAAAAAAAAACCAAGAAAATAATTTGATCAATTTAATGAAGTATTGGTTTGAAAAATGTCATTTTTGTTTTCAGTTATTTCACCTTGAACATTTGGTGCCACTGGAATGTTGTCGCCTTGTCAAGTATGACGAGTATCAAGACTCATTGGAAAAGTCGTTTGAAGGTGAAGAGTTGCTGCCCATATCTAACATACTGGGTGGGATCAAATCCAACTACACCTTTGACTTGCTGCTGGAGACTAAGAAACCAGACCAAGCTTTCATTGAGTACAAACCTGGAGGTAAGAAACCAGACCAAGCTTTCATTGAGTACAAACCTGGAGGTAAGAAACTAGACCAAGTTGTCATTGAGTACAAACCTGGAGGTAAGAAACTAGACCAAGTTGTCATTGAGTACAAACCTGGAGGTAAGAAACCAGACCAAGCTTTCATTGAGTACAAACCTGGAGGTAAGAAACCAGACCAAGCTTTCA
The DNA here is from genome assembly GCA_944989445.1 of Ampullaceana balthica. NCBI lineage: Eukaryota > Metazoa > Mollusca > Gastropoda > Lymnaeidae > Ampullaceana > Ampullaceana balthica. The sequence continues at coordinate 1,726,238 of CALYLW010000075.1, forward strand.
TTGAGTACAAACCTGGAGGTAAGAAACTAGACCAAGTTGTCATTGAGTACAAACCTGGAGGTAAGAAACTAGACCAAGTTGTCATTGAGTACAAACCTGGAGGTAAGAAACCAGACCAAGCTTTCATTGAGTACAAACCTGGAGGTAAGAAACCAGACCAAGCTTTCATTGAGTACAAACCTGGAGGTAAGAAACTAGACCAAGCTTTCATTGAGTACAAACCTGGAGGTAAGAAACTAGACCAAGCTTTCATTGAGTACAAACCTGGAGGTAAGAAACTAGACCAAGCTTTCATTGAGTACAAACCTGGAGGTAAGAAACTAGACCAAGTTGTCATTGAGTACAAACCTGGAGGTAAGAAACCAGACCAAGCTTTCATTGAGTACAAACCTGGAGGTAAGAAACCAGACCAAGCTTTCATTGAGTACAAACCTGGAGGTAAGAAACTAGACCAAGTTGTCATTGAGTACAAACCTGGAGGTAAGAAACCAGACCAAGCTTTCATTGAGTACAAACCTGGAGGTAAGAAACCAGACCAAGCTTTCATTGAGTACAAACCTGGAGGTAAGAAACTAGACCAAGTTATCATTGAGTACAAACCTGGAGGTAAGAAACCAGACCAAGCTTTCATTGAGTACAAACCTGGAGGTAAGAAACTAGACCAAGTTGTCATTGAGTACAAACCTGGAGGTAAGAAACCAGACCAAGCTTTCATTGAGTACAAACCTGGAGGTAAGAAACCAGACCAAGCTTTCATTGAGTACAAACCTGGAGGTAAGAAACTAGACCAAGTTATCATTGAGTACAAACCTGGAGGTAAGAAACCAGACCAAGTTGTCATTGAGTACAAACCTGGAGGTAAGAAACTAGACCAAGTTGTCATTGAGTACAAACCTGGAGGTAAGAAACCAGACCAAGCTTTCATTGAGTACAAACCTGGAGGTAAGAAACTAGACCAAGTTGTCATTGAGTACAAACCTGGAGGTAAGAAACTAGACCAAGTTGTCATTGAGTACAAACCTGGAGGTAAGAAACTAGACCAAGCTTTCATTGAGTACAAACCTGGAGGTAAGAAACCAGACCAAGCTTTCATTGAGTACAAACCTGGAGGTAAGAAACCAGACCAAGCTTTCATTGAGTACAAACCTGGAGGTAAGAAACTAGACCAAGTTGTCATTGAGTACAAACCTGGAGGTAAGAAACTAGACCAAGTTGTCATTGAGTACAAACCTGGAGGTAAGAAACCAGACCAAGTTGTCATTGAGTACAAACCTGGAGGTAAGAAACTAGACCAAGCTTTCATTGAGTACAAACCTGGAGGTAAGAAACCAGACCAAGCTTTCATTGAGTACAAACCTGGAGGTAAGAAACTAGACCAAGTTGTCATTGAGTACAAACCTGGAGGTAAGAAACCAGACCAAGCTTTCATTGAGTACAAACCTGGAGGTACAACAACTCGTATTCTGTCTGCTATTTCATTTGTAATGTTGTCATTACAGATCTGTGGCTTGTGTTCTGGGAGAAATGTTTTTCTCCCTATTTTATAAATGCATGTCTTGATATGTAAACACACACATTTCTTGCATCTGTTGTATTCCAGCCATATAGCTCTTTGAATTTACAGTCAATACTTTTTTCCTTGTGTCAGGTGTGACTGTCAAGGTGTTTTTGGTGGATATTTTCTCTGAAGTCATCCACCCTCCTGTGAGTGTTAGGGCCTACCATATTCAAACTGTGGGAGACTTCAAGGATTTGTTACAGCAGGTTAGTGCTCTCATTTCTGTCTGACATGTCGGCTCATTTGGTGGATATTTTATCTGAAGTCATCCAGCCTCCAGTGAGTGTTTGGGCTCAACAACAAATGAGTATTGGATCCGTCAGCAGTATCAAGGTATTTTTGTATTCTTCAAGTTCTGAGAACCAACAACATCATTTATTAAACTCAGTAACACATGAGGCTCAGGTTGTCCCACAGTGGCCTTTTATATCACCGCCGCTCATGTTCAGCTCACCTCTTTTGCGTGATGCGCGTTGACTCGGCAAATTAAAAAAATAAATATATCATGAGCCATATCATATTTTTTATTACACTCTTTTATTTAAGTCACACTGTTTGTATCCGTCAAATCTTGTAACGTAAAATTAAACCACTTCTGATGGTCCTAGAGATTTCAAAATTTTACCCCAGATAGATCTTGGATGACAATGCATTGTATCAAAATTTCAGGTCGATCGAATGTGCCATAATTAATTTAATGCATTTTTTAGTTTATCTCTATACATGTTTGTGTTTTTATCACTCACATCAAAATGAAGCACACCTCAATTCGCCCTATAGGGATACAAGTAATTTCAATGTTTGACGTCAGAAGTCGATTGTGGGAAAGAGTTTTTATTATAAGTTTAAAAATAACGGAATATGTCAAGCCTTCTGGTAGAATAGTTAGTGTGATCGACTGCCGACCTGTAGGTACGTTACTGTGATCGACTGCCGACCTGTAGGTACACGGTTCAATTTTCAGTTGGGGATACTTTTTTTTTGTATGCATTAATTTGTAATTAATAATTTATCTTTTTACCACTATCACATTTAAGTTATTGACAATGAAGTTTAACTAATTAAATTGAATTGATAAGGTCGAAAAATCTATTTAAAAAATTTTGATACTAAAAAGTAGAAAATAAAATAATTTAAAAAAATCTTTTTTTAAAAAGTGCATGCTTTTATTTACATATAGAAAGTGCACTAAAAAGATGAAAATAAAAATTTTCTATGATTACAGGTGAAACCCACGAACCTATCCACTGCACATAAAAGTGTGGGGCACTCTATCATGTACAAGGCTGCGAAACATAAATACAAATTTTTATGAATATTAATAAACATTAAAAGTTTCACAACTTTGATCATATACATTCTACTATCATATTAATTAGAAATATTTATCTATATGCAAAAGAATAGTTGCAAAGAGAAATGAGTTGTGATGGGTGCTCCACACTTTTATGTGCAGTGGATAGAATAGCAGGTTTCACCTGTAATCATGGAAAATTTTTATTTTCTTCTTTTTAGTGCACTTTCTATATGTAAATAAAAGCGTGTCCTTTTTAAAAAAAGATTGTTAAAAATTATTTTATTGATTTGTCAACTCACCATAATTATATTTGAATAGAAATGAAAAGTTTGTTTGGAGATTTGGTGGATTAGACACACTGACAAATGAACTCTGGCTAATCTGATAATATACACAGGAATTAAATTTACGGTTAACCGGTCCAGATTGAACTTACGGTCAATCAGTCCAGAGGAAACAGGACCGGTCCTTATCTTAGGACCAGTTAACAACCTTAATTAACAGTGTTTAATAAATGCTCTCTTTTCTCATGAGATTTCCATTCATATCCCAAGATTTCCATTTATATCCCAAGATTTCCCTTTTTTACAACTTGTATGTAGATTTGTAGTATGGCCAGATGGGGCAGTTACGGGTTTAGTGGATGTACTAAAAATGACCAGCTTTTGTTTGTCCCATATTTACACATTGAAACACATACGTACACATTGAAACACATACATACACATTGAAACACATACGTACACATTGAAACACATACGTACACATTGAAACACATACGTACACATTGAAAAGTTTGCTTCTTTTTTCAGGTATTAGGACTACCTGCTGCTAACATGAGATGTGTCTTAGAGAGATTTCACAACGACCTACGACCTCTTGTTGAACCAGCTAAGACCCTAAAGGCAGAGGGTTTCTATAAGTCTAATAAGGTTTGAAGAAAGAGTTAATTTTTTTCTTCAAATAACAGCATATGTTGGTTTTTTTAAACACAAGCAAGCATTTTCTGAATAAAATTGAGATAATGATTTGTAATGTATTTGTATCCAGGTGTTTGTACAATGTTCTAATAATTTGTTATGTATTTGTATCCAGGTGTTTGTACAATGTTCTAATAATTTGTTATGTATTTGTATCCAGGTGTTTGTACAATATTCTAATAATTTGTTATGTAATTGTCTCCAGGTGTTTGTAGAATGTTCTGGTGACGTGGCTGATAATTCTGTACCTTATCTCCAATCTCGTTTGTGCCAGCTGCTGGACCAGCACCAGAATACCATCAGTATAACATGTTCTCTGCCTAGTGTCAGTGAGTCAAATGTCTATAACATGTTGTCTGCCTAGTGTCAGTGAGTCAAATGTCTATAACATGTTGTCTGCCTAGTGTCAGTGAGTCAAATGTCTATAACATGTTGTCTGCCTAGTGTCAGTGAGTCAAATGTCTATAACATGTTGTCTGCCTAATGTCAGTGAGTCAAATGTCTATAACATGTTGTCTGCCTAGTGTCAGTGAGTCAAATGTCTATAACATGTTGACTTATGTGCCTATCTTAAAATACTGTTGAGATTTTTAAAAATAAGTTTTTTGTTCCCAATTTTATATAAATTGTGAATCTATTATGAATTTATAAAACATTTTCAGATATTAATTTTTAAAAATTTTAATTTTTACAAAGTAACAAATTGATATTTGCCAGGTGATAAATTACATAGTAAATATCACATTTGATCTGATCTATTTTTTGACAAGTCATTTTTCAAAGCTTTATTCTAAAGAGGGGAATTCTGAAGTGACTTTAGACATGTATTTTGTTTTCTAACAGAAGCAGTTCAAGAATATTTATCAACACTGAGGGACACGCACATGACATGTTTGAAAGGAGCCAGCAGAAGTACAGCTCCAGTGACAACTCAGACTCTTGGTGGTGGAGAGTTCTCCCATCTGGATGAAGGTGTCAGTGAACACGACTCTGCGTTCTACAGTGGGGCAACCAACTCTAAACACTCGCTCTCAGGGGTCGATCCCGGCTCAAACTTCTCCATCAGCAGCTCTACAACAACAGACAGCCGATGTGGTGCAGGCACTGTCACAAATCTGTCACAAGCAGATGACATAGCAGTGGCGTGTTTTGATGGTGATTTAGAGAACGGGACGCCTAGACTGGACAGTGACTGTGAGTCTAGCCGTGGTATAGGGGAGGAGAGCAACAAGACAAAAGAGCCCGTTTCCCGTCCACACTCGTCCTCTCATGAACACCTGACAGTTGACATGGCCAACGTGTGCTCAAAGCTGTCCACTGCGTGCTTGACCAGCTCTCGCAGTGACCCGTCCATCTACCACACGTGTGCTGACAACAGCGATGACTCCCTCCAGTGTCTAGGCTCTGGGCCCAGCACAGGTAGTCAGGAGGACACCAGCACCAGTGCTGAGTTCAACTTTAGCTGTTCTGGGCCTGACCCGGAGCCCATCCTATCCTCTCCGGAAGACGGATACGGCTTTGAGGATGAGATAGAGGATGAGAAGGATGTTGACATTTTAGGAGCCGGCCTCCCACCAGGGAATCCACGGGTCTCTGGGAGTGGACGCAGAAGTGGGATTGTCATCCATGACTTGGACTTGGGTCCAATCAATGGTCAGTTTCATTCAAACTTGAACAGCCAGTTTCCTATTGGTCACTTTGAGCCAGAGGAAGACTGGGATAGAGAGGCTCAGACAAACCAATCTCTCCATTCAACAGGTAACATTAGCCTGCCGACCTATATGTCTGACCAGCCCTCCCACCCTCTGGAGGAGGACAATGACATTGACTTGAGTAGGACAGGAACTCACCCCCCACCCCCTCATTTATTCACTGACCGACACACACGGGCCAGCACGGCCCAGTCGGCCAAGCAGAGCAGTAGTGACGAGCAGGGCCATGAAGAGGAGGTCAGGAGATATTTCCAAGCTGTGATGACTGAATGTACAGATACCGAAGACAGAGGTAAATTGTTTGATTTAATTTTAGAGTCACATACATACTCATTAATTTATAGAAGTATCAAATGATAAGGTTAGCTCTCCAAAAGAAACTGGTAAACATTTTGTTGTGAGCACTTAGACTGCCAGTCATTTATCATAACGTGAGAACTATCTTTTTAAAATGACTGGACAATTGACAACTAAACAGAACTATCTTTTGAAAATGACTGGACAATTGACAACTAAACAGAACTATCTTTTGAAAATGACTGGACAATTGACAAGTAAACAGAACTATCTTTTGAAAATGACTGGACAATTGACAACTAAACAGAACTATCTTTTGAAAATGACTGGACAATTGACAACTAAACAGAACTATCTTTTGAAAATGACTGGACAATTGACAAGTAAACAGAACTATCTTTTGAAAATGACTGGACCATTGACAACTAAACAGAACTATCTTTTGAAAATGACTGGAGAATTGACAACTAAACAGAACTATCTTTTGAAAATGACTGGACAATTGACAAGTAAACAGAACTATCTTTTGAAAATGACTGGACAATTGACAACTAAACAGAACTATCTTTTGAAAATGACTGGACAATTGACAAGTAAACAGAACTATCTTTTGAAAATGACTGGACAATGGACAAGTAAACAGAACTATCTTTTGAAAATGACTGGACAATGGACAAGTAAACAGAACTATCTGAGGTCTCCTCAGTACAGAATGAGATACAAATATACTGCCAACAAAAATTGTAGTGACCATGTGCAAAGAATAGTTCATGTGAGATAGTGGGCCATAGCTTACCATAACAATAAAATTTACTTTAGTTCATGTGAGACAGTGGACCATAGCTTACCATAACAATAAAATTTACTTTAGTTCATGTCAGACAGTGGGCCATAGCTTACCATAACAATAAAATTTACTATTGTTCATGTGAGACAGTGGACCATAACAATAAAATTTACTTTAGTTCATGTGAGACAGTTAGCCATCATAGCTTACCATAACAATAAAATTTATTTTAGTTCATGTGAGACAGTTGGCCATCATAGCTTACCATAACAATAAAATTTACTTTAGTTCATGTGTGACAGTGGGCCATAGCTTACCATAACAATAAAATTTACTTCAGTTCATGTGAGACAGTGGACCATAACAATAAAATTTACAGTTACAGTGGGGCCCGCTTAAGTCGACGGCCTCGGGGTATGAAAAATGGTGCCGAGATAACCGATCACCGAGTTAAACGAAAACCAATATGGCGACAAAATATTAACATGCGCTTGAAATTTCTTTATAATTATATACATGATGTGCGTTAATTAGTGATTGGACGATTAATCGGAATCATATTGGAATATCGGGACCCTATTTCTTCACTCTCGCCTAAGGTTGTTATGACCGTTCGTTTTTAAGGACCTTTTAAGTTTAAATATAACCCTTTATTGCGTCAGCGCAGTTTTTTTCCCTAGTACATAACTACATGTATAAGGAATTCATCTAGTCCTGCCCGACACACCTCGTGCGCGCTGGCGTGCGCGCGCAGTGTCCGCTGGTGACTGGTGACTTTCCTTACAAGTACAAGCTACCCACCCCGTCCCCTCAGCTTACAATGGACTCAGAATTCCTTCGGTAACTTGAGTGCTAATCGGACTAACCAACAACAATGGTGTGGGAGATTGAGAGTGGGGGTGGGTAAACTGTCTGTAGTCTGTTATATTATATATTTTAAAATTTGGGGAGCCTTGTTTACAGTAAGCACCCTATGATTTTTCGTCCCATCACTAGCGTTAATAAATAAGAATGTACATGCACATGCTTTTGGAGTTTTTTTTTACACAAAGGCGTTGCCGTTATTTGTTTATCATGACCTATATATGACTCATAACAAAGCAAACTCTTCTCTATAAAAGTGTACAAAAATAAATTAGGAACTCCTTTTGAACTTTTGAACCTTCAACTTTGATACATTTTAATTAATTCTAACCAATAGTTAAATGGCTTTTGCACACTGTCACTTCTTATGAATGAAACAATGAGAACAAAGCAGTAGTAATAGAGTCAGATTGAGGTTGAAGGATGAATGGTTGCCAATGACAACAAGTCTGCACATGGTACATTTTGTTATTCCATACAAAACTAAATGTTTTAGACATGCGATTCTGCGTGCATCTTTGCTATTGGAGCAATTACGTAATACTCGGCATCACTTAAGCGGCCGATTGCCGAGTATCTCCGACTAGTCTCAGAGTATACGAAAATCGGCCGATGCCGAGTAGCCAAACCGATCGGTTCAGCCCTATCGATAAGAACATTTTCAAAAGCTGGCTATTTAAGTTAGTAACACAGCGCTAAGAACATTTTCAAAAGCTGGCTATTTAAGTTAGTTACACAGCGCTGTGAGCAAGTGGGCTGTGACGTCACCAGCGAGGCAGAAATTTTATGCCTTCACTTGGTTATAAAAAATCACATCTAACATTTTCAAAAGCTGACAATTGGTCATGGGGATCGAGATAACCAACACTAATTGGCAAATTTGACCCTCTTTTGTGCTCGAGGTATTAGGGTTGGCAACTTAAAATAATCGAATTAACTGATGAGAAAATGCAAAGACTAAGAGAGAAATTGGCAGTTCCAAAAAAAAAGTCGACTTAATAGAGTTGACGAGTTAACCAGGGCGCGAGTTAAGTGGGCCCCACTTTAATTATGAATTTCTTGTTTAAACTGCCAGAGTGGAACTCTCACCAACAAGCCTCAGTAAAGAGAATTGTTTTTAGCTTGTTTTTTTTGTTGGCCCTTTTCATGACTTGGCAATTTGATGAAATTTGTTTTTTGAAATGACTCATTGATGTAAAATGTTTGTGTTTCAGTCTTTAACTAGGGGTGTACGGGATTCAATTTTTTGAAATTCGCCCTGAGCCAAATTTATGAAGTGAGATCCGGCCGGAGCCGGATTTACAAATAAAAATCAAAATAATGTACTACATGTACATCACTTGACTTAGAGGCCGTCCATTAATGACGTCACACACCTAGGGCGGGGGAGGGGGATCACACATTTTTGACGATGTGAGACGAGAGGGAGGGGTTGTTGCAGAAATGTGACGTCACATCAAAACGCGCAACTTTAAATAAAAGTTCCATTTAAATATTTGATTACTTACATTTTATTAAAGGATGTTTTACATGGCTCCCCGCGTGATACGATATTAGAGTTGCAGCCTTACACTAAATACATATTTAAATGACAACAAAATTATTTGAAACATGCTCTTTTTCAAATAGAAAATACGGCTTTATGGGGAGGGGGTTGTCATAAAGGAGGAAGGTTATCTAAGTTTTTGTGAAGACGTGTGACGGGGGGGGGGATGTGTGAAAAATTTGGTCAAAATGGCGTGACAACATTTATGGACGGCCATTTAGGTGAGTGGAGTCACTCGATTGTTACATTACTATAGACATGACATTGTTACATTACTGCAGTTCATTACTATAGACATGACATTGTTACATTACTGCAGTTCATTACTATAGACATGACATTGTTACATTACTGCAGTTCATTACTATAGACATGACATTGTTACATTACTGCAGTTCATTACTATAGACATGACATTGTTACATTACTGCAGTTCATTACTATAGACATGACATTGTTACATTACTGCAGTTCATTACTATAGACATGACATTGTTACATTACTGCAGTTCATTACTATAGACATGACATTGTTACATTACTATAGACATGACATTGTTACATTACTGCAGTTCATTACTATAGACATGACATTGTTACATTACTGCAGTTCATTACTATAGACATGACATTGTTACATTACTATAGACATGATATTGTTACATTACTGCAGTTCATTA
>CALYLW010000075.1:1736058-1798558 GCA_944989445.1 Ampullaceana balthica
ACTATAGACATGACATTGTTACATTACTGCAGTTCATTACTATAGACATGACATTGTTACATTACTGCAGTTCATTACTATAGACATGACAAAGATCGACATATACTCATATTAAATCATTGAAATGTAAAATAATTACATTAGAATAAGTATTATCAGTTCCATAAGTTCAAGATGAAACATAATACTTAAGCACATAATGCTAATTTAATCATTTTAATTTTTAGTTTTCAGTTTCAGTTTTTAGTTTTCACATTGCTTTCTGTTGGCAAATTGGCAGCCCAGTTACAACTGGCAACAACAGTGACAGTTTATAGTTATTTGCTCTAACTTTTCACTGAATGATAGCAACTGCCGTACTCACACACTTCAGTATAGCGCAGTGTGAATTCATTAATACATGCTACGCATGAGCGATCAATGTTCCCTCCAAGGTTCTTTGGTCCGTGCAAAGTAAAAAATCTTGTGAGCTAAGTTGCACATAAACCATTTTTTGGTGCTATTTTTTACAAAATTTACCATGCGGAAATTCTAAATTGCTGCGCGGTGTTGGTTTGGCTGCGCAGCTTAAAAGGAACATTGTGCAGCGCGATGTGCAATTTTGAGTCATACGGGCAATCCGTAAATGACGTCACGTAATAGGAGGGTGGGAGGGTCAGACATTTGTGATGATGTGTGACAGGAGGGTTTGTTGTTGTTGTCAACAATGGTGTCGTCACATCAAAGCACGCAACTTTAAATAAAAGTTCAACCTAAATCTTTGATTGCTTACAATTTATTTAATGACTTTTTAAATGGTTTCTCGCGTGTTACGATATTAGCGTTGCATCCTTACACTTCACTAAATACATACTTAAATGCCAAACTCACAGCAAGGACTAAGCTGCAGGTATACCAGGCCTGCGTACTGAGCACACTCCTCTATGGATGCGAGTCTTGGACCACCTATACCAGGCATGAAAGAAGGCTCAATAGCTTCCACCTCAGAAAGGCTAGGCAACACTGCCCCACTGCTTTCATGTGTGTGTCATGCAGAAGAGACTGCCACTCAAGGATTGGTCTCATCAGCCACACCAAGAGCTGCAGATAATAAAGATAAATCTATCGTCTTTCGTAGACGGACAGATGCCATACATATATACATACTTAAATGACAATAAAGTGATTTGAAAAATGCTCATTTTCAAATAAGACATACGGCTTTTATTGGGGAGTGGCAAAACTTTATGACATCATATTTGAGGGGGAGGCTAACTTTTTGTGATGATGTGTGATGTCATTTATGGACGACCACATACAAGTTCTAGCACACGGGTCGTATTCCAAACAAAGGTCGTATACCAAACAAAATGTTTCGTGTCTAAATATGAGTTATACCGAGGAGTTGGGCTTATACCCAAGTATCACTGTATCCAAGTCATACAAACTCATGCAGTAATGCACTATTAAAATTCAAAATGAGTGGTTTTTTTTTGTTTTTGTTTTTAAAATTATTATTTACATCAGCGAGAAATAGTAAACTGAAAGTGCTACTGTGCTATTGCCAAATCTGGCCCAAATCCAGCAAAATTGGACCGGATCCGGATTTGTAAAAATGTCCGGATTCCGCATTTACCGGAGCCTAAATCCGGTACACCCTAGTCTTAACTGAGTAATTGCAATGATGTTTGTGTTTCAGTGTTAACTGAGTGATGACCATGATCTTTGTGTTTCAGTGTTAACTGAGTGAGGGACAATGATCTTTATGTTTCAGTGTTAACTGAGTGATGACCATGATCTTTGTGTTTCAGTGTTAACCGAGTGATGGCAATGATATTTTGTTTCATTGTTAACTGAATGATGACAATGATCTTTATGTTTCAGTGTTAACTGAGTGATGACAATGATCTTTGTGTTTCAGTGTTAACTGAGTGATGACAGTGATCTTTGTGTTTCAGTGTTAACTGAGTTATGACAATGATCTTTTTGTTTCAGTGTTAACTGAGTTATGACAATGATCTTTATGTTTCAGTGTTAACTGAGTGAGGACAATGATCTTTTTGTTTCAGTGTTAACTGAGTTATGACAATGATCTTTATATTTCAGTGTTAACTGAGTTATGACAATGATCTTTATATTTCAGTGTTAACTGAGTGATGTCAATGATCTTTATGTTTCAGTGTTAACTGAGTGATGACAGTGATCTTTATGTTTCAGTGTTAATTGAGTGATGAGAATGATCTTTATATTTCAGTGTTAACAGTGTCTGTTGACAAGAGAATAACCCTTGGGTCTTTCAAACAACACCTTGAACCCTATGTAGGAGTTGGATGTAATCTGTTCAAGGTGAGTGCTCTCTCTTGTCCTCCCTCTTTTCCCTGATTCTTGTCCTCTCTCTTGTCCTCTCTCTTGTTCTATCTTTTGACCTCTCCTTGGTAAGTTAACTGTAATAGTTTGAGGACAAGGTCAGTGCTGCCAGGAATAGAAGCTTGTTCTATTTTAGGATATTTATGTTTTAGTACAACTCCCCTGTCCATGTAGTACTCTAAAATGAATAACAAATTGTAGTGAGAGAGGCCAAAGATTATGCAGTGTAATGGTTGAATAGATCACTTGTGTACAAGTGGAGCACCTGTGACAACACTACTGAGTAGTACAAGTGATACACACATGACCCTCATCTATTGGACAGGGCAACCTTCACTAATCCATATACTAGTTGATTTGAAAGATACATTTTTATAATGTTTTCTATAATTGTTACTACACTATATACAAGTCAATCTCAAGTATAAGTGTATAAGTTGACCCCATTATTTGTCATTTGAAAAGTGGAATTTTACATTTCTTCAATGATTGTTACAGTAAAGTTTTGGTGTTTATAAGTCGATCCCCTGACTTTGGCCTTGAAATTTTGGTAATAAAACCTTGACTTATACTCCATACTGTATTTGTCAGCTAAAGATGACCAGCCAAAACTTGACTTATACTCTATACTGTATTTGTCAGCTAAAGATGACCAGCCAAACCTTGACTTATACTCCATACTGTATTTGTCAGCTAAAGATGACCAGCCAAACCTTGACTTATACTCTATACTGTATTTGTCAGCTAAAGATGACCAGCCAAACCTTGACTTATACTCTATACTGTATTTGTCAGCTAAAGATGACCAGCCAAACCTTGACTTATACTCCATACTGTATTTGTCAGCTAAAGATGACCAGCCAAACCTTGACCTATACTCTATACTGTATTTGTCAGCTAAAGATGACCAGCCAAACCTTGACCTATACTCTATACTGTATTTGTCAGCTAAAGATGACCAGCCAAACCTTGACTTATACTCTATACTGTATTTGTCAGCTAAAGATGACCAGCCAAACCTTGACCTATACTCTATACTGTATTTGTCAGCTAAAGATGACCAGCCAAACCTTGACTTATACTCTATACTGTATTTGTCAGCTAAAGATGACCAGCCAAACCAGGGGTATAGAAACCCAGCCGCCACCCCTACCATAGTCATGTAGGAACTTTCCATCTAAAATTGTTTGACTAAACATACATGACAGCAATAATTCAACCCTCGTCACAAATGAAAATAACTAGCAAACATGCTCATTCAATTTGGATATTGGGGAATGTTTGTTATTTGACCAACCACCATGTTACCTTGAAAATGTTACATTTTATACACATCTTTATTAGTCTCCAAAAACTTAATGGCAATTTAGCCTTGCATATTGAACATTTACTTTCTTCCTTCTACTCTCTCACATTTTGTAAACATAATTGAACTAGCTCTTGTATGACTGCCAAGTTTGCTGTCTCTCCATCAGGTGTACAGAGTTTACTCTCTCTCTCTCTCTCTCTCCATCAGGGTACGGTTTACTCTCTCTCTCTCTCTCTCCATCAGGTGTACAGAGTTTACTCTCTCTCTCTCTCTCTCTCCATCAGGTGTACAGAGTTTACTCTCTCTCTCTCTCTCTCTCCATCAGGTGTACAGAGTTTACTCAAACAACCAGGAGTTTGAGAGTGTTCGACTGTCTGACACACTTTCTTTTTTTGAAGATGGAAAGGTAATTATGTTTGTACGTACTCGTTTAGAGAAAAGATACTCATAGAAAATTCAATTGTTACAGATTTCTTATTATGGTTGTACGAGGGGTTGTAGGGCACCGTATACGGCACCAATTTTTGTCAAAAGCCCAAGTAACTTATCCTTGTTTGATAAATACGAAATGTTAAACTTCCTGAAATGTACACAAAGTATTTTATAATTATAAATCCTCAAATCCTCTAACAATGACGTCGTATAATATTTTTTTACGGCGAGAAGCACCACACGCTTTTTTAACTGATATGGACTGTTGTACTATTTCAAAAATAATCTTTAATTTATAATTATTTTGCACACCTCCTGATGCACACCTTGTATATAAGCTCAAAGGATGACATCATAGCCACTGGATGGCTTGGGCTATTATATTGTCTATGTATTCATTTATGGAATAGAAACTCATGGAAAATTTAATTGTTACAGATTTTCTTACTATGGCTTGAACGTAGAAACTAGAAACAGGGCTCCATCAAAGTCAGATGTCTTCAGATGATTGAGAGAGTAGTTATAGGGCCTGTCAAGTTTGGGTCATTTGACAAAAACTATTTCAAAGTTTGTAAGATATGAACCATGAAAGATGAAATAAAAATGGATGTTACATTTAACTAAAATGTATATTTATAATGCATTCATAGACCTTGAAAATATTGAATTTTTAGTTGTTAGATTTCATTTAGCCAATCAAATCGAGATTAAGATAGTGAGTATCCCTAGAAACTGTTCCTACTCTGAGGTAAACTTGGCAATATTAAGTAATCAAGACAGAAGAGCCGATGAACCTAAAGTTTTATTTTCTATTTGAATGACCACCTCACATAGGTCCTTGAAATTCAGGCCTGCCAACCTTCCCGATTTTATCGGAATTATACAGATTTTTTACCCATGCTTACGAAATTCCGATTAGACCCTTAATCTTCCGATTTTCCAACAAAAAAAAATTCCCCCTTAAAAAATCCGAATGCGAAAAAATTATAAAAAGAAAACGCTAATAATGGCGGTGATGTATTTAAAAAATGAAAATGCCACTTCCTAGGTTTTTTCCTGTACTTCCGTTATCCAAGCGAACCACCATCTCTTTTTGTTGGCCATCCGATCGCACATTATTCTTTTTACCAGCCTAATAAAAAAATAAAAATTAGGTGTTCTGTGACTTTAAAAAAAAATGAATACATTTTTAAGGAAAGCTGCTAAAAACGGGTTTCCAGTGACTGAGCTTCAGAGTGTTAGTACTAGTACTAAGACTAGTCTAACTAAAAAAATAAGGAAAAGACGTCATTTGGACATTCGTTTTCGAAACAGTATCAGTATTTGGAAAAACACTCGACTGTGGCCATGGCGAAATATTTGCAATCTGTGCCAGACCTAATTATCTTTTGAAAGTGGTGGGTTCAATAAAAATAGTTTTAAATGCAAAAATTACAACTGCTGATAAATTAGTAAAGTAAAAGTAGTGAATCTACATGTTAACAATTACTTTGTTGAAGGCAGGAATAGGAAATTCAGTTATGAGATCCAAAGTTTTATTTACCACCCTACTTTTTGGAAGAAATAAATATTTTTCTAATACCTATCTTTTTAATGCCAGAGTCAAAGAAGTGTTTCAAGAAAAATTACAATGAAACAAAGGCAATCATTAATTCAGATGACTGATACTCTTTCTAAAGTTTCTAACTAAAAACTAATATTTAACTAAAAGCTAACTTCAATTGACGAAAGAACTGTTTAAGTTCAAAAAGGCCACTAAGGAAATGCTGGAAAGCTGAACTCTATGCAGCCTCTGTTCATATGTGAAAAACATGGTTATTCTCTTGTGTATCTGAATGCAATGTAAACATTTCAAGTATTCTGTGGTGTTCTGTAGACACTTATAATTAAAAGATAATAGATTTAACCTTATTACTTAATATTTATTTAGTATTTAGTTCTTAAACAAGCGCTGTGGGGTGCCGTGACGCCGCGCGTAGACCCCTCTACAGATTGTTTTTCTTGGCAGGTTGGCAGGTCTGGAAATCTCAACAGTTGACAATATTATGTAATCAAGACAGAAGAGCCGATGAACCTAAAGTTTTATTTTCTATTTGAATGATCACCTCACATTGGTCCTTGAAATCTCAACAGCTAACAATATTAAGTAATCAAGACAGAAGAGCCGATGAATCTAAAGTTTTATTTTCTAGATTAGTTCCACCAGCAAAATCAACTTTGTTGACAGAAAGTAATGTTTGTCTGCTACAGAAAGTAATGTTGGTCTGCTACAGAAAGTAATGTTGGTCTGCTACAGAAAGTAATGTTGGTCTGCTACAGAAAGTAATGTTGGTCTGCTACAGAAAGTAATGTTGGTCTGCTACGGAAAGTAATGTTGGTCTGCTACGGAAAGTAATGTTGGTCTGCTAAAGAAAGTAATGTTGGTCTGCTGGACTGTGATAAAATACAAGATAAACAAAACAATAAATTAAGCTTTATTATTGAACTGATACAACAGTAATAAGAATAAAAAGCATGGGCTGTAATATATACAACACTTAAGATGCTGGTTTGGCCATGGTAGTAAACGGCAAGGTCAAAAAAGACGGCAAGGTCAAAAAGATATTTCTCTTTTATCTGTACTTGAAATGGTATAGCAGCAAAGACATAAAATAAGGAGAAGAAAGTCCTTAAACTTTAACAACTTTTTGCTAACATGAAGAGAGGCAAACATTTAAACAAAATTAAAGTTTTTAATGTGAATCATCATATGAGCATTTCTTAACTATTAATTCAAACAATGAATCATATGAGCATTTCTTAACTATTAATTCAAACAATGAATCATATGAGCATGTCTTAACTATTAATTCAAACAATGAATCATATGACCATGGCTTAACTATTAATTCAAACTATGAATTTTGAACTTTAAGTCAGTTGAATGAATGCTGT
This sequence comes from Ampullaceana balthica, assembly GCA_944989445.1. Classification (NCBI taxonomy): domain Eukaryota; kingdom Metazoa; phylum Mollusca; class Gastropoda; family Lymnaeidae; genus Ampullaceana; species Ampullaceana balthica. The sequence continues at coordinate 1,743,080 of CALYLW010000075.1, forward strand.
AGTTTTTCTAATATATATTTTTTAATAAAGGAAATTCTATCCTTAAACAGAATTTGTTAAAGTCTTTCAATTTTGAATTATGATCATGCAAATCTGTATAAACCCTGAACTGATAAATATGTCCAATATTTCTTGTGTGAACCTTCGAATATAACTATAAATATGTCCAATATTTCTTGTGTGAACCTTCCGATATAACTATAAATATGTCCAATATTTCTTGTGTAAACCTTCCGATATAACTATAAATATGTCCAATATTTCTTGTGTGAACCTTCGGATATAACTGTAAATGTGTCCAATATTTATTGTGTGAACCTTCCAATATGACTCACAAACCTCTTTGTTTCCATAGTTCAACATAAAGTTGGGACGAGCTTTACAACCTGGTGAGCACAGGGTCAAGGTCTTTCAGCTTTGTGTCAATGATACTGAGGTAAGCTGACAAAATGGAGGCTTTGGTCATTTGAGAATGCTAACGTATTTATTAATTTAATTTTTTAAAAAGAAAAAAAGGGGGGGTGGGGGTTATGCACCCTTCAATGACTCTTGAATGTCTTTCTTCAATTCTCAATGTGGAAAGTTTTCCCAACGTGACTGTAGAATGGGCTCATGGAAAGTTATCACCAATTTGACAGTGGGAATGTTATCTCCAATTTGACAGTGGGAATGTTATCACCAATTTGACAGTGGGAATGTTATCACCAATTTGACAGTGGGAATGTTATCACCAATTTGACAGTGGGAATGTTATCACCAATTTAACAGTGGGAATGTTATCTCCAATTTGACAGTGGAATGTTATCTCCAATTTGACAGTGGGAATGTTATCTCCAATTTGACAGTGGGAATGTTATCTCCAATTTGACAGTGGGAATGTTATCTCCAATTTGACAGTGGGAATGTTATCTCCAATTTGACAGTGGGAATGTTATCTCCAATTTGACAGTGGGAATGTTATCACCAATTTGACAGTGGGAATGTTATCTCCAATTTGACAGTGGGAATGTTATCACCAATTTGACAGTGGGAATGTTATCTCCAATTTGACAGTGGGAAAGTTACCATCAATTTAACAGTGGGAATGTTATCTCCAATTTGACAGTGGGAATGTTATCTCCAATTTAACAGTGGGAATGTTATCACCAATTTGACAGTGGGAATGTTATCACCAATTTGACAGTGGGTAATGTTATCACCAATTTGACAGTGGGAATGTTATCTCCAATTTGACAGTGGGAAAGTTATCACCAATTTGACAGTGGGAATGTTATCTCCAATTTGACAGTGGGAATGTTATCTCCAATTTGACAGTGGGAATGTTATCACCAATTTGACAGTGGGAATGTTATCACCAATTTGACAGTGGGAATGTTATCTCCAATTTGACAGTGGGAATGTTATCTCCAATTTGACAGTGGGAATGTTATCTCCAATTTGACAGTGGGAATGTTATCACCAATTTGACAGTGGGAATGTTATCTCCAATTTGACAGTGGGAATGTTATCACCAATTTGACAGTGGGAATGTTATCTCCAATTTGACAGTGGGAATGTTATCACCAATTTGACAGTGGGAATGTTATCTCCAATTTGACAGTGGGAATGTTATCACCAATTTGACAGTGGGAATGTTATCTCCAATTTGACAGTGGGAATGTTATCACCAATTTGACAGTGGGATGTTACTCCATTTGCTGGGAATGTTATCTCCAATTTGACAGTGGGAATGTTATCACCAATTTGACAGTGGGAATGTTATCTCCATTTGACAGTGGGAATGTTATCTCCAATTTGACAGTGGGAATGTTATCTCCAATTTGACAGTGGGAATGTTATCACCAATTTGACAGTGGGAATGTTATCTCCAATTTGACAGTGGGAATGTTATCTCCAATTTGACAGTGGGAATGTTATCACCAATTTGACAGTGGGAATGTTATCTCCAATTTGACAGTGGGAATGTTATCACCAATTTGACAGTGGGAATGTTATCTCCAATTTGACAGTGGGAATGTTATCTCCAATTTGACAGTGGGAATGTTATCACCAATTTGACAGTGGGAATGTTATCACCAATTTGACAGTGGGAATGTTATCTCCAATTTGACAGTGGGAATGTTATCACCAATTTGACAGTGGGAATGTTATCTCCAATTTGACAGTGGGAATGTTATCTCCAATTTGACAGTGGGAATGTTATCTCCAATTTGACAGTGGGAATGTTATCTCCAATTTGACAGTGGGAATGTTATCTCCAATTTGACAGTGGGAATGTTATCACCAATTTGACAGTGGGAATGTTATCACCAATTTGACAGTGGGAATGTTATCACCAATTTGACAGTGGGAATGTTATCACCAATTTGACAGTGGGAATGTTATCACCAATTTGACAGTGGGAATGTTATCTCCAATTTGACAGTGGGAATGTTATCTCCAATTTGACAGTGGGAATGTTATCACCAATTTGACAGTGGGAATGTTATCTCCAATTTGACAGTGGGAATGTTATCTCCAATTTGACAGTGGGAATGTTATCACCAATTTGACAGTGGGAATGTTATCTCCAATTTGACAGTGGGAATGTTATCTCCAATTTGACAGTGGGAATGTTATCTCCAATTTGACAGTGGGAATGTTATCACCAATTTGACAGTGGGAATGTTATCACCAATTTGACAGTGGGAATGTTATCTCCAATTTGACAGTGGGAATGTTATCTCCAATTTGACAGTGGGAATGTTATCTCCAATTTGACAGTGGGAATGTTATCTCCAATTTGACAGTGGGAATGTTATCACCAATTTGACAGTGGGAATGTTATCACCAATTTGACAGTGGGAATGTTATCTCCAATTTGACAGTGGGAATGTTATCTCCAATTTGACAGTGGGAATGTTATCACCAATTTGACAGTGGGAATGTTATCTCCAATTTGACAGTGGGAATGTTATCTCCAATTTGACAGTGGGAATGTTATCACCAATTTGACAGTGGGAATGTTATCACCAATTTGACAGTGGGAATGTTATCTCCAATTTGACAGTGGGAATGTTATCTCCAATTTGACAGTGGGAATGTTATCTCCAATTTGACAGTGGGAATGTTATCACCAATTTGACAGTGGGAATGTTATCACCAATTTGACAGTGGGAATGTTATCTCCAATTTGACAGTGGGAATGTTATCTCCAATTTGACAGTGGGAATGTTATCTCCAATTTGACAGTGGGAATGTTATCTCCAATTTGACAGTGGGAATGTTATCACCAATTTGACAGTGGGAATGTTATCACCAATTTGACAGTGGGAATGTTATCTCCAATTTGACAGTGGGAATGTTATCTCCAATTTGACAGTGGGAATGTTATCACCAATTTGACAGTGGGAATGTTATCTCCAATTTGACAGTGGGAATGTTATCTCCAATTTGACAGTGGGAATGTTATCACCAATTTGACAGTGGGAATGTTATCACCAATTTGACAGTGGGAATGTTATCTCCAATTTGACAGTGGGAATGTTATCTCCAATTTGACAGTGGGAATGTTATCTCCAATTTGACAGTGGGAATGTTATCACCAATTTGACAGTGGGAATGTTATCACCAATTTGACAGTGGGAATGTTATCTCCAATTTGACAGTGGGAATGTTATCTCCAATTTGACAGTGGGAATGTTATCTCCAATTTGACAGTGGGAATGTTATCTCCAATTTGACAGTGGGAATGTTATCACCAATTTGACAGTGGGAATGTTATCACCAATTTGACAGTGGGAATGTTATCTCCAATTTGACAGTGGGAATGTTATCTCCAATTTGACAGTGGGAATGTTATCACCAATTTGACAGTGGGAATGTTATCACCAATTTGACAGTGGGAATGTTATCTCCAATTTGACAGTGGGAATGTTATCTCCAATTTGACAGTGGGAATGTTGCCAGCTATTTTACAATTGGAAGCTTAGCCACAAGTCGTTAGATTTCAGGGAAGCAAAGATTTCAAAAATTTGACACAACTTGCTACATCATTCTAGTATTGTAAACTAACACTATGATTTTTGTGTTCGCTTTGGTTTAACGACCAGGAAAGTTGTAATTAAAAGGAACTTCTATTTCACAGCCCTGTAAATTTCTGCTAGAAACAATTTTTGCCAAAGGAATGACTGTGTTAGAGTCTAAACTGATGGTCATTGATGAGATTAAGGAACAGTGTGGCCTTGACATTCCAATTGAAAGGTAATCTGGTCTTTGCAATCATTGATAGTAGTTCAATTAATCTCTCACTCACTCACTCTCACTCTCTCTCTCTCTCTCTCTCTCTCTCTCTCTCTCTCTCTCTCTCTCTCTCTCTCTCTCTCTCTCTCTCTCTCTCTCTCTCTCTCTCTCTCTATCTCTCTCTATCTCTCTCACTCACTCACTCACTCTCACTCTCTCTCTCTCTCTCTCTCTCTCTCTCTCTCTCTCTCTCTCTCTCTCTCTCTCTCTCTCTCTCTCTCTCTCTATCTCTCTCACTCACTCACTCACTCTCACTCTCTCCCTCTCTCTCTCTCTCACATTCCAATTGAAAGTTAACCTGTTTATGGCAATGATTGTTAGTAGTTCAATTCATCAATCTTTCTTTCCATCTCAAATTCAGATGTCGTCTGAGGAAGAAATCCTGGACTAATCCTGGGACAATATACCTAGACAGTCATGTGTATGAGAATGAAATCCCCATTTACCCCAACTGGGAGATTTTCTTGGAGCTTTTAGAAGGTATGTTGAACTTGTCTGGATGAAGTCCTGTTTTGTTGTCAATGCTAAACATTGTATCCTGAACTTAAGGTTTTGAGAATTGGGAGGTGTATGTTGAGCAATGTGAGGTGTATGTTGGACAATGTGAGGTGTATATTGAGCAATGTGAGGTGTATGTTGAGCAATGTGAGGTGTATGTTGAGCAATGTAAGGTGTATGTTGAGCAATGTGAGGTGTATGTTGGACAATGTGAGGTATATGGTGAGCAATGTGAGGTGTATGTTGGACAATGTGAGGTGTATGTTGGAAAATGTGAGGTGTATGTTGGACAATGTGAGGTGTATGTTGAGCAATGTGAGGTGTATGTTGGACAATGTGAGGTGTATGTTGAGCAATGTGAGGTGCATGTTGGACAATGTGAGGTGTATGTTGGACAATGTGAGGTGTATGTTGGACAATGTGAGGTGTATGGTGAGCAATGTGAGGTGTATGTTGGACAATGTGAGGTGTATGTTGGACAATGTGAGGTGTATGTTGAGCAATGTGAGGTGTATGTTGGACAATGTGAGGTGTATGTTGGACAATGTGAGGTGTATGTTGAGCAATGTGAGGTGTATGTTGTGCAATGTGAGGTGTATGTTGAGCAATGTGAGGTGTATGTTGAGCAATGTGAGGTGTATGTTGGACAATGTGAGGTGTATGTTATTGTCATTAAACTGATTGATTGTGTCAAGGTCCAGAAGAACTCAAAGACACAAGTCAGCTGGCCATCTACGTGAGGCGCTGGCATCCTGCTACACATCAGATTGATCCATTCAGTGAAGTCGTACTTAGACAACAAACAGTGGAGGAACTCAAGACTAAGGTAAGACATTTGTCATTACCTTTAGGTAAGTCAGTGTTACAGTAGCCCAGACATTCCTGTCAACCAGTCATTTCATTTCCATCTTGACTTTGACTAGAATTATTTTGGCACATTTTAAAAAAAAATATCTTAGCTGTTTTCTTAAAACTATGCACTGCAAATAAATTAGTTCTACCATTAATAAAATTTCATAATCTTTCATATTGTAGATCTCTAATTTAAGTGGAATTCCTGTTGATAATGTGGATTTTGCAAAGGTGAGTAAAGCTTTTGATGATGTAAGTAATTATCTGAAACTATCATCACAAGGATTCTAATAAATTTATCTTCTTGTCATGCGAGTTGTTATCATCAGTCAAATGAATTTTGTCAAAGTAAATCCTTTATTATAGAACTAGCAAAATACCCGCTTGCTGCAGCAGAAAAGTAAGATTTCATTTAGGGTTGAAACCCGCGTAACAAATTGCTGGAAGATGGGATAAGTAACAAAGACCATTTGAAAAGTTCAATGTGGCAACTTACATTGGCGTCATACCAAAAAAATAAGTTGGTTCATCGGTTTCAGTTAGAGCAGGAAAGCCACCTACTATAAACAAGAAAGTTATACGTTGAGACCGATGAGCATAAATTTCAAAACGAAACCTGCTTAAATTTTGGACATGAGGCTTTTAATGCCCCTTATTTTCTAAATATGACTCATCAAAATCTTATGAACCAAAGTTTGATCAAGAAATATTAATTGTAGCCAGAACCCTTTGTGGGAGTGTACTCAAACACGCTCATGGCGATCGGTGACTAAAATAATATTTATACAGCTTATATAAGAAAAAAAAATGACATTATGAGTCCCCAGGCCCTATGAGTCCCCAGGCCCTATGAGCCCCCAGGCCCTATGAGTCCCCAGGCCCTATGAGTCCCCAGGCCCAATCGGTGCAAGATGTAAATTTCAAAACACCAATTGATTTCAATGTGGATCATGATAAATTTACTTGTTTGTCAATATTTGTTGAGGTCGTGTAAAATCAAATGGGGAATAAAGGGCCTTAGGCAAAGAGTGCAAGATGTTTGTATCTCAAAAGGCCTGAAAGTATGATGGAGATATCTGTCTATATTAGTCTAAATTGTTTCAAATATAATGGGGAAAAAATGCTTTAAACGTTTACAAAAAATTTATTTGGGGCCCCGGTCCTGAAGGAGTTTAATATCTTATAGAATTTTAATACGGGCCATGACCCCCTTTCCTTTCCAGTCCATGACGGACTATGGGGCAAGTGATGTAGCGTTCACAAGTTTTTAGCCACCACTAAAGAGCCTGGGAATGTGTGGCCAGCACAATGGCCCAGGGGCTTTGCCAGTACCTGGGCTCGAACCCGCGACTCGGGATCTGCCTCGGATCGATAGTCCAGTGCGCTACCACTTAGACCATCGCGCCCCATTTTAAATATGGGCCATACAAATTTTTTATACCAAATTTGGTCAATACCTAATAGCCACTGATTAAAATGACTTTATATAACTCATGTTAAAAAATGACATACTGGGCCCTTCCCCCCTAATAAGTAATACATGTATTTTAACAACTTTTTATGCCAGAAACATTTGCTTGAGTGTAATCAACAACTTCCCAAAGTTTTATGGCCATTTGATGAATAAATACTATTAATATGGCTTTAAATAAACTAAAATGAGGGCACAGGGGCTCAATCAATGTACGATGTAAAGTTCAAAACAAAAGTTGATTTCAATCTGGATCATGATTGAAATATTGGTTTGTCAATATTTGTAAAGATTGTGTGAAATGGAATGGGGAAAGAGTCTTAAACGTTTACGAAAAAGATTATGGGCCCGCAGCTCTAAAAGAATGGATGAGTTAAATGTCCTATAGTATTTAATTATGGGCCATAAAGTTTTTATATACCAAGTTTGGTGAAGATCCATTCATTTAAACAGTATCCAAAGTTTAAGCAATTTTTATATAGCTGATATAAGGAAAAAACCACATTTGGGCCCCCAGCCCCCATTGAGAGATAGTTAAATATTTTTTCACCTGTTACCAAGGCGGGATTGTACTCTTAGTTTTTTTTATATAGCTCATATAAGGAAAAAAACAACATTAGGGCCCCCGGCCCCCAGTGAGTGATAAATTAAATATTTATTTCACCTGGTAATAACGCGGGAGTGTACTCAAAAACTTCCTAAATTTTCAAGTTTCAAGTTGGAGAATTAGTGATGAGTGAGTGAGTGAGTGAGTCAGGTCTTTGTCTATTATTATAGACTAGCAAAATACCCGTGCTTTGCTGCGGAGATTAGGATTTCAGTTACCGTTGAGAACCCGCAAAACACACATTCAAAACACCAATTGATTTCAATCTGGATAATGATTGATATACTACATATATTAACTTCACCGTCTTGTCTGTCTGTCTGCCGTGGTCCGGCAGAAAAAAAAACTGAAAAGTAAAAAATGACACACTTCCAGTGATCCTATCGAGCTGATAATTTAATTTTTTTTTCGTATGTTACCATTGCGGGAGGGTACTCAACAACTTCCCAAAGTTTCATGTTACTAAGTACACGGGAAGTTGGATATTTAATGATCAGTCTGTTTTATAGAGCTCATATAAGGAAAACCCCTACATTTTAGCCCTAGGACCCCTAGTAAGTGATCATTTTATAATTTTTTTCGCCTGTTACCATTGCGGGAGGGTACTCAAAAACTTGCCAAAGTTTCATGCTTCTACTTACATGGTAAGTTGGAGAATTAGTGATGAGTCTGTTTTATATAAGAAAAAGAAAACTACATTCAGTCCCTCGCCCCCTAGTGAGTCTTGATTTAAATATTTGTTTGCCAGTTACCATTTTTGGGAGGGTACTCAACAACTTCCCAAAGTTTCATGCTCCTACCTACACGAGAAACTAGAGATTTATTGATGAGCGTGTTTTATATAGCTCATTTAAGAAAAAAACTAAATTTGGGCCCCCGGCCCCCCAGTTAGTGATAATGTTATATTTTTTCAACTGTTACCATTGCGGGAGGGTACTCAACAACTTACCAAAGTTTCATGCTTCTACCTACACGGGAAATAGGAGAATTAGTGATTTTTTATTTTCATAGCCCATATAAGGAAAAAAAACTTTTTGGGCCCCCCGGCCCCCATGAGTGTGAATTTCAAAATTCTTTTACGCAAATTATCGTCGCGAGAGGCTACTCAACAACTTCCCAAAGTTTCATGCTTCTACCTACACGGGAAGTTGGAGAATTAGTGATGATTCAGTTTTTAATACAAGAAAAAAAGTGTACTTTACAACCACTGCGAGTTTCATGCTTCTACCTTCATGGGAAATATGAGAATGAGTGATTTTCAGTTTTTATACAGCTCATATAAGCAAAAAAAGCAACATAATGGGCCCCCTTACCCTAGGGGTGGTCACCTGGGGTTGAAACATAGCCTATGACCTGTCCCGGGTCAAATGAGGGTCCCATGCAAAATTTCAGCACCTTAGGTCCAACGGTGTGGAATTCTATGGGTAACAAACAAACAAACTTTCATCTTTATATATTAGACTAGTGGAAAAGCCTGCTAAGGCTAAGGCTCACACACACGCTTAGTTCGTGCGTTGTTTCGGTAATTGACGTTCTGTGCTAAAACAATGACGTCATATAATATTTTTTTCGGCGAAATTTTAAATTTATTTATAATAATTTTGCGCGCCTTTCGAGCGCCTTTTGATGGGGAGACACACAAATACGAAGTGCGATTATGTATAAGATTATATCAGCTAACATTTGAAATGAATCAGTAGCAGTCTCTGACATCAATGTTCTCATATCTTGTACCAGGGTAAAGGAACTTTCCCATGTGAGGTGTCTGTGTTAGAGATCCACACTGACCTGGAGTGGAACCCCCATGTGACCACACTGAACATGTGGCCACTGTATATCTGTGATGATGGACATGTCATTTACTACAGGTGAGCAGCGTGTGCTAGATAGGACTCGAACTCATCCTTTATACATGTTGGTGCCTACTTCCTATGTTTTCTTTCTTTTGTATTGGTGTCTGTCTACTTCCTAGGATGTTTTCTTTCTTTTGTATTGGTGTCTGTCTACTTCCTATGATGTTTTCTGTCTGTTTGTATTGGTGTCTGTCTACTTCCTAGGATGTTTTCTGTCTGTGTTGGTGTCTGTCTACTTCCTATGATGTAGACCCATGTGACCTGTGCTAAAGGCAGAGTGCACTGACTTGTTTGTAGTATGCCACTCAGATTTCAGCACATACATTGAATGCCAGCCCCAACTGTGACTTAGCTTTGTTCTTGGAGATAAACTCAGCTTTTATACTGTTGGGCACATACTTGAAGCAGCTTATACATAACATACATTCTGGACTTAACTGGTCTTAAAATGTTTGAAACAAAATAGTTAGTAAATAATCCCTAGTCTTTTAAGACATAAATAGTGAACACAGCTACTAACTTATTTAAGTCTGTAAACTTTAATAAACCATGTCATCGATCGTTATTTCCATTGTTATAGGGATAATCGTGAAGAATTGATAGAGTTGTCTGAGGAGAAAAAGAAAGAAATTCAACAAAAGGAAAATAGGTAATTAAATAATTTTTTTTAAAGAATATTTTCCTTATTTCTATATAAAGCAACTATTTTATTTAAAGGCAGATTTCAGTTTAATTTATTGATTGATATCAAATGATTTCCTCAAACTGTATCAAATGGTTGGTAAACAAGTCCTCAATCAGTTTCAAATGGTTGGTAAACAAGTCCTCAATCAGTTTCAAATGGTTGGTAAACAAGTCCTCAATCAGTTTCAAATGGTTGGTAAACAAGTTGAATTCATTGAATGAATTCTGTTTTCATTGTGCAGGTCATCTCGTCAAAACCACCGGATTTCTTGTTCACCTCGTAAAGAACGGGCCTTGAAAATCTACACAGATGAGGACAGCCATTCGTCTGCTGGGAGAGCAGCTCTGGATCTTGACTGAAGTCATGTTGGGAGCTGGACACTGTTGGCCAGACGTGAACAAATGATAGGACTCAGTGTTACCATGGCAACTGTTCAATGGGATGCTATCATACTGTAGAACGACCTTTTTCTTGTTTGTTTGCTATTAGTCTTGACATTAATTATATATTATGTCATTGTAATTATAAATGAGAGAAAAGTCAATGACAAAACAAGCCATTCATTAAAGCACTTCCAAGATTGGACTGATTAGGCTTGAGTAAATTCTTTCAAATCAGAGAGGTGAGAGGATTGCTTGTCTTTGTAGATTGATTTCTCCGATTGTTTTCATGGGAACTAACTCTAATGACAGGAGAAAATACTGAGATTATTTGGTAATAGTTGGTAGGTTGTTAGACTGATCCCTATACAAAATGTATTTCCAAATAAGTTGAAGTGTTTCCTTCACATTCCTTTAGTCAACTAAATATTCAACATGAGCCTCGCCCAGTGTGTCAAGTTTAGCCATCAAGTTATAGCATGTTATAGCATGTTATAGCAAGTTATAGCATGTTATAGCATGTTATAGCAAGTTATAGCATGTTATAGCATGTTATAGCAAGTTATAGCATGTTATAGCAAGTTATAGCATGTTATAGCAAGTTATAGCATGTTATAGCAAGTTATAGCATGTTATAGCAAGTTATAGCACGTTCAAAATTAGTTTTTTATTTTATTTCTTGTCTCCTGGCGACAGTTACAGAAAATATTTTGGTCATAGTCATCTGTTAGGTCCATGTGGAAATTATTACCCAAGAATTAGTCCCCTAATGATTTAGTGACTGTTAACAGAGATGTCATCACAAGTTTAAATGGTCACAGATTTCTTATTATTGAATGATTGGAAGGAAGTGAAACCACAAATTTTCTGGGCGTAGTTGGTGTGATGGAATATTTTTTTTAAAATTTACTTTCCATTAGATTTCTTAAAAGAATTGTGCTCAACCCTATGAAAGTATCTCATCTTTAAAAACATGAAACAAAAAGTTAAAATGATTTCAAGAGCGTTTGAATGAATTTTATTTGGCTAATTTTGTGTGTGCCATGGAACTGTTTGTTAATAAGTCTGAAATATAATGAAATAGAAATTGTGTATTTGTTCATAAAATAATTGATTCATTGCTCTGGCCAGATTTTTAATAGTTGATTGATAAGGATTTTAATATGCACTCACCAATGGTATATGGGTGGGTGGTCTTTAGATGTATTTAATATAGAGATGAATCAAGTTTCAAGGTAATGTATGTTTAAGAATGCATTGACATAATTGTATGTTGTGTCACGTATCTCCATGTTTTTGCCCTTATCTTTGTTGCAAATCTCAGTGGCCAGAAACACACTGCACACAATCAATAAAAAAATACTGCAACTAAACAAATGCATTCCTTTTTTTTTGTTGACAAAATTATTCTGATCATGGTTCTTTAAGACTATCTGGACTGCATGTGCAGAAAAGATGGAGCCCTTTTTACAAGCCTTTGACTTTCTTTGACAAATATTTATGCAATAAAATAATGCAGAAATGTACAACTATGGATATTGTTTTTGGTAATTTAATAAATTAATAAGATCTTTATTCATGAATCTAATATCTGAAACACTGATTTGCATAATTTATGCATGCAAGTTTTGTTAAACCTAAACATTTTGATTTGTTGAATTTTCTTACTTTTTAAGTTTAAGGCTAAATAAACCCTCATGATCATTAGAATAATATTCATTGTGCACAACTTTAACTAACAAGAAACCCTCATGATCATTAGAATAATATTCATTGTGCACAACTTTAACTAACAAGAAACCCTCATGATCATTAGAATAATATTCATTGTGCAGAACTTTAACTAACAATAAACCCTCATGATCATTAGAATAATATTCATTGTGCAGAACTTTAACAAACAATAAACCCTCATGATCATTAGAATAATATTCATTGTGCAGAACTTTAACAAACAATAAACCCTCATGATCATTAGAATAATATTCATTGTGCACAACTTTAACAAACAATAAACCCTCATGATCATTAGAATAATATTCATTGTGCACAACTTTAACAAACAATAAACCCTCATGATCATTAGAATAATATTCATTGTGCAGAACTTTAACAAACATTATTTGCAGGGTCACTCATTAAATAAGCATTTTTTAGGGGGCCTTCAAAGCAATTGAAATTATCTAAAATGACAGATCTTTGTACCCTCTCAATGGAAAATTTTTAAAAAAATATTTGAGATGGCAATACTTGTTGCCATGTACTCATCATGTTGGTACTTGGTAGCTAAGTACTCAACATGGCAGTACTTGGTTGCTATGTACTCAACATGGCAGTACTTGGTTGCTATGTACTCAACATGGCGGTGCTTGGTTGCTATGTACTCATGTTGGTACTTGGTTGCTATGTACTCAACATGGTGGTACTTGGTTGCTATGTACTCAACATGGCGGTACTTAGTTGCTATGTACTCAACATGGTGGTACTTGGTTGCTATGTACTCAACATGGCAGTACTTGGTTGCTATGTACTCAACATGGCAGTATTTGGTTGATATGTACTCAACATGGCAGTACTTGGTTGCTATGTACTCAACATGTTGGTACTTGGTTGCTATGTACTCAACATGGCGGTACTTGGTTGCTATGTACTCAACATGGCAATACTTGGTTGATATGTACTCAACATGGCGGTACTTGGTTGCAAGGTATTCAACATGGCAGTACTTGGTTGCTATGTACTCAACATGGTGGTACTTGGTTGCTATGTACTCAACATGGTGGTACTTGGTTGCTATGTACTCAACATGGTGGTACTTGGTTGCTATGTACTCAACATGGCAGTACTTGGTTGCTATGTACTCAACATGGCGGTACTTGGTTGCTAGGTACTCAACATGGCAATACTTGGTTGCTATGTACTCAACATGGCGGTACTTGGTTGCAAGGTATTCAACATGGCAGTACTTGGTTGCTATGTACTCAACATGGTGGTACTTGGTTGCTATGTACTCAACATGGTGGTACTTGGTTGCTATGTACTCAACATGGCAGTACTTGGTTGCTATGTACTCAACATGGCGGTACTTGGTTGCTAGGTACTCAACATGGCAGTACTTGGTTGCTAGGTACTCAACATGGCGGTACTTGGTTGCTAGGTACTCAACATGGTGGTACTTGGTTGCTATGTACTCAACATGGCAGTACTTGGTTGCTATGTACTCAACATGGCGGTACTTGGTTGCTATGTACTCAACATGGCGGTACTTGGTTGCTAGGTACTCAACATGGCGGTACTTGGTTGCTAGGTATTCAACATGGGGGGGTACTTGGTTGCTATGTACTCAACATGGGGGGGGTACTTGGTTGCTATGTACTCAACATGGTGGTACTTGGTTGCTATGTACTCAACATGGCGGTACTTGGTTGCTATGTACTCAACATGGATGTCAAGAAACAAATGACAACATAACAAAATGAATGAATAATTATACAAGAGAAAATGTCCATTTATTATTTTCTCACATGAAGTTATTGACACAGTGATGTACATTGCACATTTAATGACAATGAAATATTGGGAGATGAGGTGTCCAGATGTTGGCAGCCAAACAGTTTCATTGATAACAACATAAATCACAGAACTTGATGAATATGAACTGAGAAGAATAAGTTAATATAACAAATAAAAAGGATATTTATGTACAAGTGATGTGTATCCAGTATTTTCTTATTGCCCATTGAAAGTTAACTACAAAAAAAAACAACCAGCACTGGGGTTACACTTAGCTGGTAGCCCAGGTAGCAAGGACACTTGGGTCTTGAATATAATGTTCTGGGACACTGTTGTTGGTGATAATAACTTGATAGACATTTAGAGAAAATGTTCAGAAAGCTTGTCAATGTAATAATGTGTAACACTTCACTGTAGCATTCACTGTAGTTGGGGGGGGGCATGCATCAAAAGAACATTTGATTTTGTGCCCAGCAACACATGTAAATAAATAAAATAATAGTGTATAGTAGATTACACTAGACTCAGGAGTGTATAGTAGGCTACACTAGACTCAGGAGTGTATAGTAGGCTACACTAGACTCAGGAGTGTATAGTAGGCTACACTAGACTCAGGAGTGTATAGTAGGCTACACTAGACTCAGGAGTGTATAGTAGATTACACTAGACTCAGGAGAGTATAGTAGGCTACACTAGACTCAGGAGTGTATAGTAGGCTACACTAGACTCAGGAGTGTATAGTAGGCTACACTAGACTCAGGCACCCAACACATGTCATCAAACAAAAACATCATTTTTAATATTAATAAAATTAACATATCTAAGCACAAGGAACATCACATTGCTAGACATGTATACAATAGCAAAGAATTACTTACAATCTTGTTGAGACAGAAACTAGAGATAATTGTTTAAATGGGTTGAACACTTTCAAATTTCTTTTTATTTCCATACATTATGATACAAGCTACTCATATTTACAAGAAGAAAGTGATGATAAAACAGAATGAAGATATACTACAATATTGTACAAAGCTCCATTTCAAAGGGAATCTATCAACCTTGACTCTCAACTGGTTTTCTGTCTGAGTTATCACTCCTGGGTAGACTGATCTCTGCCCCACAATTGGAGGAGGCGACATGTCCATCACCGCCTTGGAGGTCAGCTGACCAGTAGCAGACTCTCTTGAAGGCACCCATCTGAACCTGACCATGGTCATCTGGAAAGCTGTCCTCATAGGAAAGTTTTCTGTTTAAAGTGGCCACCTGGCCACCTTGAGAAGAAGCCAAAGGAGTTGTGCCATCTTTGGTGTGGCCAGACATTTGATCAGGGCCATCAAAGATGGCAGATCTTAGAATGGAAGGTGTTGCATTATAACCATGCATTCCATAATTTGGTTTAGAGTCGTCTAAGCTTGGCTCACGAGAAAAGCAACAGTTGTGTAAACTCTGCTGAGATGCTGCCATGTTGTGTAAACTCTGCTGAGATGCTGCCATGTTGTGCTGTGAGAAAAGAAGAATGTCATCTTTTCTGTGTCTGTGGTTTTCTGTTGAAAATGATGCACTGTAATTATTAGTATCAGTTTCTGTGTAGTGGTTAGCTAATGAGTGCTCAGGGGATGTCTTTAGTTGTTCTTTCAGTTTTTCATCGTAAGAAGCAACGGATGATTTGGTGGGCTTGGAAGTTGAGCTTTTTGACGATTGGACCTCAAATTGCTGGAAACTACTGTTAGATGGATTGTCCCAAAATGGATGGATGGATTGTGACGTCTGTGGCCTGTTGTCAGATAATGTCTGATGTGAGTTGGATGAAAGGCTGAGGGAGCTATTTTCTGAGACTGGGTAAACTTTCGAGTAGGACGTAGTATCCCCTGGCCTGGTAGTGGACAGTGCTGACCCAAACTGTTTAGTTGGTGCTAGAAGTTCAGCTAATAACGATGAAGATCCCATCTTCCGAATCTTTTGCCAAATGCTTCCTTCCTTGAGTCGCTTGCTCCCATTGGCTGCTCGGGGGACCTCAGCGTCAACAGTTGGTATAGAATGTTTATTTTTCTGGTCTCTTGAACCAAATGTATCTCTGTAACTGGGAAGCGATAGGGCTAACTGACCATTGGTCAAACATGGATTGTAGTAGTTGCTATTGGATTGGGTCTTGTTGTAATGGTCCAAGCCTATGGGGCCATCATGAAAGGACAACTCTTGCGCTGCTCTTTCTATACCAGCACATGGACTGTCCAGTTGACCATTGGAGCCTGGAGAAAGACAGCCATCAGTCGATGGTGACAGCTGACAGTATTTATCTTGGTCCTTAAAGAGTTCGGCCACCGGCCTGGAGTAGGAACCTATACTGAGAACTGAGCCTTCACTCTCAGTGGAAGACAGCGAATAGCTCTTCTGTCGGTGGTACTCGTACGTCAGATGGGATGTGTGCCCTTGTTCAGGGGACGAGTGTGGTGGGGACATGGGATGTGCGTTGTTCAGACACGTAAAGGAATCATGTTTGGTGTCTCCACCATTCAGGTGGGTGTAGTACATAGATGGCTGGTTGTCTAACTCCCCCGACAGGTAAGTCGGGGTCGACCAATGGCCTTGACCTTTGCTGACTCCAAATAAATGACCGGTGGTGGGGACAATGTGATCTATGTGGTGGTGGCTGGGGTGCTGCTGTGTTGGGCTGGCGTAGCTCGTCAAGTGAGACTGTGGCTGCTGCCAGAAATCTAAACCACTGGAAGTTGGTCCCTGATGGTCGCCGTGTTGCTGATCATGTTCGTGGCTGTAGTGCACCTCTGGGTACGGGCTGTTAAATGGGAGAACCTCTGAGGGATGGATTGCTAGATGTGGGCTGGGGTTGGACAAAATGCGGCTGTCATCAGCTAAACTGCTACCTAAGCTGTCACTGGCCCCACTGGAAATAATGGGGTTGACCATGAGGGAATCTCCAGCATTGATGGAATGGTGGTCAGGACTGAAGGGCACAGGCCTGGACGTGTAGCGGGCCATGACTTGAGTGTCGTACGGTGGGCTGCGGGCCGTGACTTGAGTGTGGTATGGTGGGCTGCGGGCAATGACTTGAGTGTCATACGTTGGGCTGGTCAGGCTTGGGCTGTACATCATCATGGCAGGGCTGTAGGTCTGGGGCTCAGCATTGTTGTTGCTACTGCAGGTCTGAACATCACTCTTCAGGCAGTGCTGGCCTGACTTTGATGGCAGCTCATCTGGTGCTCTGTTGACCTGAGAATCCACTGGGGAGCCTTGGTCCAGATTCTCTTGGCCGTCTTTCCCGACCTCTCGCAGCAACGTCATACATGCTGTGAAAAGATTGATGACAAGATCTCAACTGTTGAAGAGTGTAGAGCTAACAAAATAATGTGTACAGTGTACAGAATATATCTTGTCAAATACTCCAGCAAATGAACAAGTAAATAATTTAATACCATAGGTATTTATATGATTCAGCTCGTTTCATTATGAACGTTTGTATTAAAATGTGAATGTATGGCATCTATGTTGCCCCGAGATTGGCCGGCCAGGGTATGTGTGTATCTGTGTTCATATATGTGTGTATCTGTGTTCATACATGTGTGTATCTGTGTTCATACATGTGTGTATCTGTGTTCATACATGTGTGTATCTGTGTTCATACATGTGTGTATCTGTGTTCATATATGTGTGTATCTGTGTTCATATATGTGTGTATCTGTGTTCATATATGTGTGTATCTGTGTTCATATATGTGTGTATCTGTGTTCATATATGTGTGTATCTGTGTTCATATATGTGTGTATCTGTGTTCATATATGTGTGTATCTGTGTTCATACATGTGTGTATCTGTGTTCATATATGTGTGTATCTGTGTTCATACATGTGTGTATCTGTGTTCATACATGTGTGTATCTGTGTTCATATATGTGTGTATCTGTGTTCATACATGTGTGTATCTGTGTTCATATATGTGTGTATCTGTGTTCATATATGTGTGTATCTGTGTTCATATATGTGTGTATCTGTGTTCATATATGTGTGTATCTGTGTTCATATATGTGTGTATCTGTGTTCATATATGTGTGTATCTGTGTTCATATATGTGTGTATCTGTGTTCATACATGTGTGTATCTGTGTTCATATATGTGTGTATCTGTGTTCATAGATGTGTGTATCTGTGTTCATATATGTGTGTATCTGTGTTCATACATGTGTGTATCTGTGTTCATACATGTGTGTATCTGTGTTCATACATGTGTGTATCTGTGTTCATATGTGTGTATCTGTGTTCATATGTGTTTGTATCTGTGTTCATATATGTATGTATCTGTGTTCATATATGTATGTATTCTGTGTTCATATATGTGTGTATCTGTGTTCATATATGTGTGTATCTGTGTTCATATGTGTGTATCTGTGTTCATATATGTGTGTATCTGTGTTCATATATGTGTGTATCTGTGTTCATATATGTGTGTATCTGTGTTCATATATGTGTGTATCTGTGTTCATATATGTATGTATCTGTGTTCATATATATATGTATTCTGTGTTCATATATGTGTGTATCTGTGTTCATATATGTGTGTATCTGTGTTCATACATGTGTGTACCTACCATCCCCAAGAGTAGCCACAGTCAGCACATTCTCAGTCCACTCACACACAGATCTCAGCAGCTCATCCATGGATGACCCGGAAACTCGGTTCTTGTAACTCTCAAACAAGGGACGCAAGATGAAGGTAAACTTGAGCTGAGTTAAGGAACCCTAACTGAGAATACAAACACAGAGCTGGCTGTTCCGACGCCCATCTCAACTGTTTGATCTGAAAACTAATGTGTATGACAAGTAAAAGGATACAGCCCAAAAAGACGTGTATTCATTGTTTCTCTGCTGGATGTACTCCTCCAAGTGCTGGCTCATGTCTGATGACAAGTGGTTGTAAACATTCGGGTCAGGAACCAACGTCTGGTAATTTCTGGAAATTATCATATAACCAATTATCTTAAGTTCTGGCATTTGTTGTCATCTCATCCACGTTTACTAAAAATCAATCAGTAAAAAAATTGTGCATTTCCAGATGTTGACATGAAGTCTACGACTACTTTACTTTACTCACTCCAACGTTTTGTTAGTACAGTTGTTCCATTGGTTCATTTCGTGCTGTTATTGTCTTTGGTACATTGCTTGAAATATATAGTTACTATGTCAGGTCATTGTCATGTCATGAAGTTACCCTGCCGTTCAGTTACTAAGTTACCCTATCATGTAGTTACCCTGTCATGTAGTTACCCTGTCGTGTAGTTACCCTGTCGTGTAGTTACCCTATCATGTAGTTACCCTATCGTGTAGTTACACTGCCGTTCAGTTACTAAGTTACCCTGTCATGTAGTTACCCTGTCGTGTAGTTACCCTATCGTGTAGTTACCCTGTCATGTAGTTACCCTATCGTGTAGTTACCCTATCATGTAGTTACCCTATCGTGTAGTTACCCTATCGTGTAGTTACCCTGTCGTGTAGTTACCCTGTCATGTAGTTACCCTGTCATGTAGTTACCCTATCGTGTAGTTACCCTGTCGTGTAGTTACCCTATCGTGTAGTTACCCTATCGTGTAGTTACCCTATCGTGTAGTTACCCTATCGTGTAGTTACCCTGTCATGTAGTTACCCTATCGTGTAGTTACCCTGTCGTGTAGTTACCCTATCATGTAGTTACCCTGTCATGTAGTTACCCTATCGTGTAGTTACCCTATCGTGTAGTTACCCTATCGTGTAGTTACCCTATCGTGTAGTTACCCTGTCATGTAGTTACCCTATCGTGTAGTTACCCTATCGTGTAGTTACCCTATCGTGTAGTTACCCTGTCATGTAGTTACCCTGTCATGTAGTTACCCTGTCATGTAGTTACCCTATCGTGTAGTTACCCTATCGTGTAGTTACCCTGTCGTGTAGTTACCCTATCGTGTAGTTACCCTGTCGTGTAGTTACCCTATCGTGTAGTTACCCTGTCATGTAGTTACCCTATCGTGTAGTTACCCTATCGTGTAGTTACCCTATCGTGTAGTTACCCTATCATGTAGTTACCCTATCATGTAGTTACCCTATCGTGTAGTTACCCTATCATGTAGTTACCCTATCATGTAGTTACCCTATCATGTCAACTTACTTGATGTCAGCTCCTAAAGCTTCCTTTTCTGCCTTGACAGCGTCCATTGACAGGGTCAGTTCATTAATGTCATGTTGCAACAGCTTGCAGTGGTCAACAGCTGTGGGCAGGTAGGGTGACAATGGTCAAATTGGCTTTTACTTTTGAAATTTTTCTTAAAACAGAGAATAAGCTGTTTTATATCAGTCTTATATTACTCCCTTGCATGATATGGATCTCTTATTGTGTTCATAAACCTTGTTTGTATGGTCATACATCTGGTTTGTATAGTCATACAACTGGTTTGTATAGTCATACATCTAGTTTGTATAATCATACATCTGGTTTAACATGGTATTATTGTCATAAATCTGGTTTAACATGGTTTGTATAGTCATACACCTGGTTTAACATGGTTTGTATAGTCATACATCTGGTTTAACATGGTTTGTATTGTCATAAATCTGGTTTAACATGGTTTGTATAGTCATACACCTGGTTTAACATGGTTTGTATAGTCATACATCTGGTTTAACCTGGTTTGTATAGTCATAAATCTGGTTTAACATGGTTTGTATAATCATGCATCTGGTTTAACATGGTTTGTATTGTCATAAATATGGTTTAACATGGTTTGTAGTTGTATAGTCATACATCTGGTTTAACATGGTTTGTATAGTCATACATCTGGTTTAACATGGTTTGTATAGTCATACATCAGGTTTGTATAGTCGTACATCTGGTTTAACATGGTTCACAACTATTTCCGTGACTAATGGATGTCTAAGGTTATGGCCAGATTTAAAGCATAAATCATTCAAAAATCTTGTGACTCTGTTTAAAAAAGCGAGTTACTATCAGTTACCTTTAAAAAGAATGTCGGCCTTGCTGTCTCTGCCAGAACTTTGATCATACTTGGGCACTAAACATTTCAGAGTTCGAAAACCGTTCTGCAAGAAAAGAATGTTTACCTCTATATAATAAAGTTAGTCCCTGAATGCAGCACATTGTATGTTTGACATTACAACACTTGAAATAGTTTGGACGAAGTTAGCAGTGAGGTGGAGGGGCTCTAGAGAAATATGTACGAACTGAAGTCAACCTCAATGAAAATATGTTTCCCGTATTCTCAAGATGAACTTAGAAGAGATTTTCTTTTGTTATGTATATTATTAGGTGTTCATCTGTTCTGTGGTTCTATTTGTGGGATCATAAAATCTAAATTACATGTACTTCTAACTTTCTCGAGTCTGTAGCTTTAGAACTTCACAACTTTATTTATTTAAAACATTTATTATTTTAGCGTTCTTTTAGAGTTCTAGGTATTCTCATAACTGACTATCCTTTTCTATTAACGCCCTAACCAATTCTATTAACGCCCTAACCAGTTCTATTAACGCCCTAACCAGTTCTATTAACGCCCTAACCAATTCTATTAACGCCCTAACCAGTTCTATTAACGCCCTAACCAGTTCTATTAACGCCCTAACCAGTTCTAATAACGCCCTAACCAATTCTATTAACGCCCTAACCAGTTCTATTAACGCCCTAACCAATTCTATTAACGCCCTAACCAGTTCTATTAACGCCCTAACCAATTCTATTAACGCCCTAACCAGTTCTATTAACGCCCTAACCAATTCTATTAACGCCCTAACCAGTTCTATTAACGCCCTAACCAGTTCTAATAACGCCGTAAACCATTCGTTTAACCGCAGTATATTTAACGTCACATCTTTTTCTCTCACCCTTTTATGTGACGTCATGACATCTCAACGTGTTACATTTTACTCTAGTTACAGAGGCAGAGTTCCAGGTCATTGGTTCGTTATTGGTGTTTGTATTGTGTCGCTAGGTCATTGACTAGTTATTTGTGTTTGTATTGTGTCACTAGGTCAATGACTAGTTACTTGTGTTTGTATTGTGTCGCTAGGTCATTGACTAGTTATTTGTGTTTGTATTGTGTCACTAGGTCATTGACTAGTTATTTGTGTTTGTATTGTGTCACTAGGTCATTGACTAGTTATTTGTGTTTGTATTGTGTCACTAGGTCATTGACTAGTTATTTGTGTTTGTATTGTGGTGCTAGGTCATTGACTAGTTATTGGTGTTTGTATTGTGGTGCTAGGTCATTGACTAGTTATTTGTGTTTGTATTGTGTCACTAGGTCATTGACTAGTTATTTGTGTTTGTATTGTGTCACTAGGTCATTGACTAGTTGTGTTTGTATTGTGTCACTAGGTCATTGACTAGTTATTTGTGTTTGTATTGTGTCACTAGGTCATTGACTAGTTATTTGTGTTTGTATTGTGTCGCTAGGTCATTGACTAGTTATTTGTGTTTGTATTGTGTCACTAGGTCATTGACTAGTTATTTGTGTTTGTATTGTGTCACTAGGTCATTGACTAGTTATTGGTGTTTGTATTGTGGTGCTAGGTCATTGACTAGTTATTTGTGTTTGTATTGTGTCACTAGGTCATTGACTAGTTATTTGTGTTTGTATTGTGTCACTAGGTCATTGACTAGTTATTTGTGTTTGTATTGTGTCACTAGGTCATTGACTAGTTATTTGTGTTTGTATTGTGGTGCTAGGTCATTTACTAGTTATTTGTGTTTGTATTGTGTCACTAGGTCATTGACTAGTTGTGTTTTTATTGTGGTGCTAGGTCATTGACTAGTTATTTGTGTTTGTATTGTGTCACTAGGTCATTGACTAGTTATTTGTGTTTGTATTGTGTCACTAGGTCATTGACTAGTTATTTGTGTTTGTATTGTGGTGCTAGGTCATTGACTAGTTATTTGTGTTTGTATTGTGTCACTAGGTCATTGACTAGTTGTGTTTGTATTGTGGTGCTAGGTCATTGACTAGTTATTTGTGTTTGTATTGTGTCACTAGGTCATTGACTAGTTATTTGTGTTTGTATTGTGGTGCTAGGTCATTGACTAGTTATTTGTGTTTGTATTGTGGTGCTAGGTCATTGGCTCATTATTTGTGAATATTTCCTAGAATCCTAGGTACCTTGCACATTCTTTGAGTTTCGAATTTCTGTTTCATTTGCTTCCATGTAAAGAAAACAAGAAAGTTATCATGTTACCAAAAGTCAACACTGCCATCATGCACAGAGCCATAATGTCATCATACACAGAACCATGCTGACATTATACACATGGCCACACTGACATCATACACAGAGCCATACTAACATCATGCACAGAGCCATACTGACACTATACACAGAGCCATACTTACATTATACACAAAGTCACACTGACATTATACACAGAGCCATGCTGACATTATACACATAGCCATACTGACATTATACACAGAGCCATACTGACATTATAC
This sequence comes from Ampullaceana balthica, assembly GCA_944989445.1. NCBI lineage: Eukaryota > Metazoa > Mollusca > Gastropoda > Lymnaeidae > Ampullaceana > Ampullaceana balthica. Next base: position 1,766,699 of record CALYLW010000075.1, read on the forward strand.
ACAGAGCCATACTGACATTATACACAGAGCCATACTGATATTATACACAGAGCCATACTGACATTATACACAGAGCCATACTGACATCATGAACAGAGCCATACTGACATTATACACAGATCCATATTGACATTATACACAGAGATATACTGACATTATGCACAGAGCCATACTGGCATTATGAACAGAGCCATACTGACAATGCACAGAGCCACACTTATATTATGCTCAGAGCCATACTGACATTATGGACAGAGCCATACTGACATTATACAGAGTACACATAAAATTTCTAATCTCCGTGAAGACTTTATGACCGACTTTCCGCTTGTGAGTGCATGTCCGACTGACAAGAGTCAAGTTTGCTTGTGCCGTTGTTGGGAATACACGTCCACAAAAGAAAGCTTTAAAAACGTCAGAGGCAACATAAAGTCTTGAAATCTGTGATACGGGCTGCTGGTGAGATGTCAACTTTATGGGCTGCTGGTGAGATGTCAACTTTATGGGCTGCTGGTGAGATGTCAACTTTACGGGCTGCTGGTGAGATGTCAACTTTATGTCCTAAACATTTCGATTGCTATGATCTTAGTCTGAATGGAAAGGCCCTCCCAAATAATAGATGGACATATTCTTTAACGTTTGACGTGGGTTGTGAAGTCAAGTTCAAGGACATGGATTATAGGAGATTAATGTTTGACAACACCAAGATCACCGACAGGTTCTATGTATCGCTTGACACAGCCAGCCCTTGGGGAAGATTTATATTTGGGGTAAGCCGGGATTGGATTAAGTCGTTAGAGTGGGTTCGAATCCTTTCACAGGAGCTACTGGTCAGCGAAACGCCCCCCCCCCAAACACACACATAAACAGTCATGAAAGGACCTATAATAATTGACACGACCAATGCATGCGTGGCTATCAGTACGAATGTCTGGGGCAGCTATCAGTACGAATGTCTGGGGCAGCTATCAGTACGAATGTCTGGGGCAGCTATCAGTACGAATGTCTGGGGCAGCTATCAGTACGAATGTCTGGGGCAGCTATCAATACGAATGTCTGGGGCAGCTATCAGTACGAATGTCTGGGGCAGCTATCAGTACGAATGTCTGGGGCAGCTATCAGTACGAATGTCTGGGGCAGCTATCAGTACGGATGCTTGAGGCATCTTGGTCACTGTCTCGTTAAAGGTATTGCCTTGTAATTCAAAATATTTCAGCTCGTAGTTACAGCCCCATGCAGAGACTGCCTTTAAACAACGGTGGCCAAACATGCAGAGACTGCCTTTAAACAACGGTGGCCAAACATGCAGAGACTGCCTTTAAACAACGGTGGCCAAACAGCGGCTCGCGAATCGCAGGCGGCTCTTCTGTGCTTACATTGCGGCACGCAAACTTTTCATTTGGAATATATAATATAAAAAATAAACGATGGTTCTTGTTTTTTTAATCTGACCGGGTTGAAAATAATTTGGGATTGATCTTAATTAAATTGAGCTGAATTTAAGTCTGGAACATGTCTGCAGAAGACAGTACTTTCTGCTTTCAGCAAAGAAGTAAAGAAGGCGTCTCTTCAACTGATACAAGTGATGCCATACCTTGGACTATTACTCGAGCTAAACGACCTTATTCGACAGAACGTCGCACCAAAACAACTAGCTACCAACCATATTTAAAGAAACTTGTTAGTTCAAAGGCTTCTCAGAATCATTGCAATTTATGTTGACTATAATTTTGAAGCTATGTGCCGCGTGTTTCTATTAATGAATTTTACATACTTAAATAAATAAATAAATAAATTGATTATTTATATAGCGCTGTATCCCAGTAAGGAACTGGGCTCACAGCGCTTTACATGAAAGAAATAACATACCTATAAATATTAAATTAACTTTCATATCATAACAAACACAAAAATTACAGTACATTATACATAAGCTACGTTAATCATTTACAAGAAATGTTGTTTCATTAATTTTGAAAATAAATGTTGAAAAGATGTGTCTTAAGTGCAGTCTTGAAGGACTTGGTTGTTTGAATACTACGTATGTGTAATGGTAGAGAATTCCATTGTTTGGCTGCACAAAAAGAGAACGACCTTTCACCAAATACTTTTAAATTTTGTACCAGTAACGCAAATATTCTTCAACATATTAAAGAAGTTGAAAAGTTTAAAGTTTAAGTCATTAAATTCCAATAAAAATTAATTTTAAAAAATAAATCACAAAAGAAATAATTTTTCATTGCGAAAGGGGTGGTGTTTTAAAAAAAAATTGAAATAATTGTGTTACATGTGATTGAGTTTTGTTTGGTATGATTGTGTTTTGTCTGGTGTGATTGAGTTTTGCATGAGGTGATTGTGTTTTGCCTGATATGATTGTGTTTTGTCTGAGATGATTGTGTTTTGTCTGGTATGATTGTGTTTTGTCTGATATGATTGTGTTTTGTCTGTGTGATTGTGTTTTGCTGAGGTGATTGTGTTTTGTCTGAGGGTGATTGTGTTTTGTCTGATATGATTGTGTTTTGTCTGGTGTGATTGTGTTTTGTCTGAGGTGATTGTGCTTTGTCTGATGTGATTGTGTTTTGTCTGATATGATTGTGTTTTGTCTGTTATGATTGTGTTTTGTCTGATATGATTGTGTTTTGTCTGATATGATTGTGTTTTGCCTGAGATGATTGTGTTATGCCTGAGATGATTGTGTTTCGTACCTGTATCTTGCCCCGCCTCCTGTGCTCAGCGTTAATGTGAGACTCACGCTTGTGACGTGGGATGGGGTTCCGCGGTCGTCCACATTTTCTTTTGACCTTAACAGGCTCAGTGACGTCATCATCTTTCTTGGAAACCGGGCAAAAGATTGAAGGAGGTATCGGACCCTGGTGACGAAACAAAACAGTTGCAGATATTGGAGGCAGAGCTTCATTACTGGCTGGGGTCGAGTCCTGTATAGGGAAACTAGCTGAATGTCTGGTTTTGAACTATAGGGAAACTAGCTGAATGTCTGGTTTTGAACTATAGGGAAACTAGCTGAATGTCTGGCTTTGAACTATAGGGAAACTAGCTGAATGTCTGGCTTTGAACTATAGGGAAAACTAGCTGAATGTCTGGCTTTGAATAAAAGGGAAACTAGCTGAATGTCTGGCTTTGAATAAAAGGGAAACTAGCTGAATGTCTGGCTTTGAACAATAGGGAAACTAGCTGAATGTCTGGTTTTGAATAAAAGGGAAACTAGCTGAATGTCTGGCTTTGAATAAAAGGGAAACTAGCTGAATGTCTGGCTTTGAATAAAAGGGAAACTAGCTGAATGTCTGGCTTTGAATAACAGGGTAAATTAGCTGAATGTCTGATTTTGAACTATAGGGAAACTTGCTGAATGTCTGGCATTGAGCTAAAGGGAAACTAGCTGAATGTCTGGCTTTGAACTATAGGGAAACTAGCTGAATGTCTGGCTTTGAACTATATGGGAAACTAGCTGAATGTCTGGCTTTGAACTATAGGGAAGCTAGCTGAATGTCTGGTTTTGAACTATAGGGAAACTAGCTGAATGTCTGGCATTGAACTATACGGGAAACTAGCTGAATGTCTGGCTTTGATTAACAGGGAAACTAGCTGAATGTGTGGCTTTGAATAAAAGGGAAACTAGCTGAATGTCTGGCTTTGAATAAAAGGGAAACTAGCTGAATGTCTGGCTTTGAATAACAGGGAAATTAGCTGAATGTCTGGCATTGAGCTATAGGGAAACTAGCTGAATGTCTGGCTTTGAATAACAGGGAAATTAGCTGAATGTCTGGCTTTGAGCTATGGGTAAAACTAGCTGAATGTCTGGCTTTGAATAACAGGGAAATTAGCTGAATGTCTGGCTTTGAGCTATAGGGAAACTAGCTGAATGTCTGGCATTGAATAACAGGGAAATTAGCTGAATGTCTGGCTTTGAGCTATAGGGGAAACTAGCTGAATGTCTGGCTTTGAATAACAGGGAAATTAGCTGAATGTCTGGCTTTGAGCTATAGGGAAACTAGCTCAATGTCTGGCTTTGAATAACAGGGAAATTAGCTGAATGTCTGGCATTGAGCTATAGGGAAACTAGCTGAATGTCTGGCATTGAATAACAGGGAAATTAGCCGAATGTCTGGCATTGCGCTATAGGGAAACTAGCTGAATGTCTGGCATTGAGGTATAGGGAAACTAGCTGAATGTCTGGCTTTTTAAAGTAATATTTAACCTTTAGTTAACTGGCTATGAACCTATGATTGATGTGTATGAACCTATGATTGATGTGTATGAACCTATGATTGATGTGTATGAACCTATGATTGATGTGTATGAACCTATGATTGATGTGTATGAACCTATGATTGATGTGTATGAACCTATGATTGATGTGTATGAACCTATGATTGATGTGTATGAACCTATGATTGATGTGTATGAACCTATGATTGATTGTATGAACCTATGATTGATGTGTATGAACCTATGATTGATGTGTATGAACCTATGATTGATGTGTATGAACCTATGATTGATGTGTATGAACCTATGATTGATGTGTATGAACCTATGATTGATGTGTATGAACCTATGATTGATGTGTATGAACCTATGATTGATGTGTATGAACCTATGATTGATGTGTATGAACCTATGATTGATGTGTATGAACCTATGATTGATGTGTATGAACCTATGATTGATGTGTATGAACCTATGATTGATGTGTATGAACCTATGATTGATGTGTATGAACCTATGATTGATCTGTATGAACCTATGATTGATGTGTATGAACCTATGATTGATGTGTATGAACCTATGATTGATCTGTATGAACCTATGATTGATGTGTATGAACCTATGATTGATGTGTATGAACCTATGATTGATGTGTATGAACCTATGATTGATGTGTATGAACCTATGATTGATGTGTATGAACCTATGATTGATGTGTATGAACCTATGATTGATGTGTATGAACCTATGATTGATGTGTATGAACCTATGATTGATGTGTATGAACCTATGATTGATGTGTATGAACCTATGATTGATGTGTATGAACCTATGATTGATCTGTATGAACCTATGATTGATGTGTATGAACCTATGATTGATGTGTATGAACCTATGATTGATGTGTATGAACCTATGATTGATGTGTATGAACCTATGATTGATGTGTATGAACCTATGATTGATGTGTATGAACCTATGATTGATGTGTATGAACCTATGATTGATGTGTATGAACCTATGATTGATGTGTATGAACCTATGATTGATGTGTATGAACCTATGATTGATGTGTATGAACCTATGATTGATGTGTATGAACCTATGATTGATGTGTATGAACCTATGATTGATGTGTATGAACCTATGATTGATGTGTATGAACCTATGATTGATGTGTATGAACCTATTATTGATGTGTATGAACCTATCATCAATGTAATATCACTCTTATTTTTTTTAAATTGAAAATATATACGTTAAACCATAATCATTTTGGTTTCGAGATTAACAGAGCGTGTGGTTTTTCTCGCCGTAAAATATTATATGACGTCATTGTTTGAGCTTATATTTTAATTTTGGAAAAGGAACGATGTTAAAAGAGCCGTTAATAGTTTCACGTAAGTTACTTGGGCTTTTGAAAAAAAGTTGATATTGATCATGGAATGCTAGAGCCGCTAATTTCAGTAGAAGTACACTTACCTGGAGTGTAACAACTGCTAAGACTTATAGATGTGTTCATTGGTATTGTTTATTGCTGCAAGATACATGTTTAATTAATGGTGTAAATTGTTGCCAATAGTTCAAGGCAATATGTAAATTTTAGCGTGTGGTAAATATGTCCGCCATTTTAAATAACTCTACCGGATTCTGTTCCACCAATGGGAGAGTGCCGTGACGTCAATAACAAAATGGCAAATGGCGTTGTATCATGCCTTCAATCAAATGTCTTTTGCGTTTACATTTTTAGTTTTAAAATTGAACTGAAACAAAGTTATGACACAAGTATCTTTACTTCAAATAGTCCTTTCGTAATCCACATGATTTGTTAATTGCCAGACAAGTTTCAGAATAAACAACAAATCTCTCTTTTTTTTCACAACACATTGAACATTTTAAGGATCTGCGTTTGTTGAAATTGCATGAAGAAAACTCTTTTAGCTTTTAAATCATTAAATAAATCAAACCGATTCACAAAAAGTATTTTGGTAATAGTATTAAAATAAAGTCCACGTGAAAGATGAATACAGAATGTTTTACCTGCGGCAAGACACGAATTGCGATCAGTCGCAGGGACGATGCTGGGTCTAACTTATCATCAAAATTATGTGTCTTATAAACAAACACAGCACGTGACCAATGAACACATGTAAATAAACCGTAAACATATAAATAAAGATCAGAGTGTTTAGTGGTCGAGAGATCTGAAGTCATTTCAAGTATTTTGAACATTAACTGGCGAAAACAAGAGTTTTGAATGGGGGAAATGTTGAATAGTTTTATAATGAAAAGTGATATGAGTAAATACCATTGACTTGGCAGCCTTTCAAAATAAAACTGAGACTGAGTCATACAACTACTTTCGTTTTCTCAAAATTAATTTTTTTTGCAAAGCCACCGCTAAAAAAACTCCATAAAACGGAAAAAAGTGACGGTTGACATTCTGTTGAAGAACGGTAAAATAATTTTAAATAAAGAAGCGGGGGAACAAAATAAAACAAACAATGGAGTGATGCTTCTATGACGTAGCACAGATACAATGAGAAAATGACGCTGGAGCAAAGCAAGAAAACTTCATCACGTTGTTCCCTTTACTCACATCAAACTCTAAAGATTTATACCGCAAGAATGCTGACATTTGGACATTGAACTAAAATAATTTACCATAGCCGCGTTGTCTCTTTTGTCTTTTGTCTTAACCTGGTCGTCCAGAAACATGATGAGACTCTCAGACCGTCTGTCCACTCATCAACGCCAAGAATGCCTTGTTGCAAATATCCAGACGAGGAAGCTCCGGTGTTTCCTGGCTTTAAACCGCCTCGGATCTGGCAGCTCTAAAACGTTGTCATCTACTAGAGGTTAAAGATGACCCCCCACCCCCCCGCCCCGCCCACCGGCCCATTTCAATGTATACCTATATAAGGCTTTCTCCTTTTACTTACATCTACATATCCCAGACTTTGAAGGGTGGGACAAGTCAAGCAAGGCAACAAACGGGTGTAAGCTATTCTCGACGGGTAAGTGCTAGACTGGGAATGCCCAAAGGACATAGATACATTGACATTCACGCACCCTCGAACTCCACGATTCTGTCCCTTTGTTTGAATAGAAGGTAAATCATTGACACCGTATCTAGACCCGTACACCACCATTCCCCCCCTCCCCCACACAATGGTAACGTGTCGCAAGGACAACTGACCAAGGAGAGGTTTGATACACAGTCGCATGCACTCTAAGTTTTACTTTTGTTTGGGGGGGGGGACTTACTATTACAGGTCATTTTCGATAACTTGACCTTTGACCATTGAGGACTCATTGTTAGGGGTGGCGACAAGTGAATGTTTCCTGAATTCTAACTTCTTGATCCACGTCGCTATTAATAGAGATGACGTCATGATGACATTACAGAGAATCATTGCAATACAAGCGTTGGTAAAATAAATGGTTGTGTAACGAACTAAACTCACGTGTACGGGCTTTTGAGTACATTTATTTTGGTTACCTGATCTAGCTACCACTAAGCCAGTGGTTCCTAACCTTTTGGGGTCCATGCACCCCTTCAGATGCCCAAAAAAGTTCATGCACCCCCTCATGAAACTTGCAGAAAATGCATAATAAACTATGTTTATTTTAGGAACACAACAGTTTTGACAATAGGCAACAGGGAATTTAGTGAGAGATCTGCTGCTTCTTATGATCAATCAGCGATTTAAATCTGGGGACTGTTTTGGACAAAGCAACTCTCATTTCATCCTCTGCATTCAACTTATTCCTTGCCTTGGTTTTAATCGTCAAAAGTGTGGAGAATCCTGCTTCACGGAGATAGGTAGTGGCAAATTGAAGGAGAGTCAGTACTGCCCTCAGTACTGGCTAGTTGTGGGTAGGAATCTAGCTGGGCGCACCAAATTTCAATCAAGGTATTGCAACTGAAGGCACTCCTCAGTACTTCTCTGGTTCTCAAATCAATCAGGTCATCTTTAGCAAGGTCACTGTCATCAATGTTTTCCAAGTCACAGAGAAAAGGATTGCGAATCCAAAGGTCTTTCCTAGCAATTTCTTGACAGAAATACCCATCAAAGGACCTTTGATATGTTGAAAGGTGCTCTGAAACTTCCCCTTTGATGTTGTCAGGCAGTGATCCCTCAGTGCTTCCTTCTGCAGCAGATATTACAACTTCATCTAAGAGTGGAAAGTTGGCCAAGTTGGACTTTTCTAGTCGTCGTTGGAATAGTGGCAGTTTGTTAAGGAAGGCTTGCAATCTCTCAGTAGCATCCATTACAGTCACAGCAGGTCCTTGGAGAGATGTGTTCAACTCATTCAAGATGGAGAAGATGTCAGCCAGCTATGCCAAGTAATGAATGAAATTTGCAGAAAGATGTACCTTTCAAAAAGGTTGTATATGGGCACCCTTTGACGCGGCATGCCTTGCTTATGGTTTACATTTCAGATTATTCGTTTTTCTTTCTATTTTTCCTTCTTTTTTTTCTTCCTCTTTCTTTTTTCCCCCTCTGAATCGTTCATGCACCCCCTGGAACCTGCTCATGCACCCCTTGGGGGTGCATGCACCACTGGTTAGGAACCACTGCACTAAGCTGTGAAATCTATACTATTGGGGGCCGGTGCTTTTGGGGGTTGGTGCTTTTGGGGGCCGGTGCTATTGGGGGCTGGTGCTTTTGGGGGTTGGTGCTATTGGGGGCCGGTGCTATTGGGGGCTGGTGCTATTGGGGGCTGGTGCTATTGGGGGCTGGTGCTATTGGGGGTTGGTGCTATTGGGGGCCGGTGCTATTGGGGGCTGGTGCTATTGGGGGTTGGTGCTATTGGGGGCCGGTGCTATTGGGGGCTGGTGCTATTGGGGGTTGGTGCTTTTGGGGGTTGGTGCTATTGGGGGCCGGTGCTATTGGGGGCTGGTGCTATTGGGGGCCGGTGCTTTTGGGGGTTGGTGCTATTGGGGGCCGGTGCTATTGGGGGCCGGTGCTTTTGGGGGTTGGTGCTATTGGGGGCCGGTGCTTTTGGGGGTTGGTGCTATTGGGGGCCGGTGCTTTTGGGGGTTGGTGCTATTGGGGGCCGGTGCTTTTGGGGGCTGGTGCTATTGGGGGCCGGTGCTTTTGGGGGCTGGTGCTATTGGGGCCGGTGCTTTTGGGGGTTGGTGCTATTGGGGGCCGGTGCTTTTGGGAGTTGGTGCTATTGGGGGCCGGTGCTTTTGGGGGTTGGTGCCATTGGGGGGCCGGTGCTTTTGGGGCTTGGTGCTATTGGGGGCCGGTGCTATTGGGGGCTGGTGCTATTGGGGGCCGGTGCTTTTGGGGGTTGGTGCTATTGGGGGCCGGTGCTATTGGGGGCCGGTGCTTTTGGGGGTTGGTGCTATTGGGGGCCGGTGCTATTGGGGGCTGGTGCTATTGGGGGCCGGTGCTTTTGGGGGTTGGTGCTATTGGGGGCCGGTGCTTTTGGGGGTTGGTGCTATTGGGGGCCGGTGCTTTTGGGGGTTGGTGCTATTGGGGGCCGGTGCTATTTGGGGCAGGTGCTATTGGGGGCCGGTGCTATTGGGGGCCGGTGCTATTGGGGGCCGGTGCTATTGGGGGCCGATGCTATATTGGAGACCGCGAGTACTTCATCTTTCTATTTGAGTCGATTCAAACCATTGTTCACAGAGACCAGTAAACGTCAGTCGAAAACTAGATGTAAACCTTATAAAACTAGATGTAAACCTTATAAAACTAGATGTAAACCTTATAAAACTAGATGTAAACCTTATAAAACTAGATGTAAACCTTATAAAACTAGATGTAAACCTTATAAAACTAGATGTAAACCTTATAAAACTAGATGTAAACCTTATAAAACTAGATGTAAACCTCATAAAACTAGATGTAAACCTTATAAAACTAGATGTAAACCTTATAAAACTAGATGTAAACCTTATAAAACTAGATGTAAACCTTATAAAACTAGATGTAAACCTTATAAAACTAGATGTAAACCTTATAAAACTAGATGTAAACCTTATAAAACTAGATGTAAACCTTATAAAACTAGATGTAAACCTTATAAAACTAGATGTAAACCTTATAAAACTAGATGTAAACCTTATAAAACTAGATGTAAACCTTATAAAACTAGATGTAAACCTTATAAAACTAGATGTAAACCTTATAAAACTAGATGTAAACCTTATAAAACTAGATGTAAACCTTATAAAACTAGATGTGAACCTTATAAAACTAGATGTAGTTCTTGTAAAACTAGATGTAAACCTTATAAAACTAGATGTAAACCTTATAAAACTAGATGCAAACCTTATAAAACTAGATGTAAACCTTATAAAACTAGATGTAAATCTTATAAAACCCATCAAACACAATGTAATATTTAGAAAACCTGTCACATAAAATAATGTTTAAAAAAATAAGATTATAAGTTTGGCAGATTGCTATGTGTTGGTCTATTATTGGCTTGTAATTAGGGGTGTACGGGATTTTTGACAGAGGCACCATGGTAGAGTGGTGACAGAGGCACCATGGTAGAGTGGTGACAGAGGCACCATGGTAGAGTGGTGACAGAGGCACCATGGTAGAGTGGTGACAGAGGCACCATGGTAGAGTGGTGACAGAGGCACCATGGTAGAGTGGTGACAGAGGCACCATGGTAGAGTGGTGACAGAGGCACTATGGTAGAGTGGTGACAGATGCACCATGGTAGAGTGGTGACAGAGGCACCATGGTAGAGTGGTGACAGAGGCACCATGGTAGAGTGGTGACAGAGGCACCATGGTAGAGTGGTGACAGAGGCACCATGGTAGATTGGTGACAGAGGCACCATGGTAGAGTAGTGACAGAGGCACCATGGTAGAGTGGTGACAGAGGCACCATGGTAGAGTGGTGACAGAGGCACTATAGTACAGTGGGGACAGAGGCACTATGGTGGAGTGGTGACAGAGGCACTATGGTAGAGTGGTGACAGAGGCACTATGGTAGAGTGGGGACAGAGGCACCATGGTAGAGTTGTGACAGAGGCACAATGGTAGAGTGGTGACAGAGGCACAATGGTAGAGTGGTGACAGAGGCACCATGGTAGAGTGGTGACAGAGGCACTATGGTAGAGTAGTGACATAGGCACCATCGTAGAGTTGTGACAGAGACACCATAGTAGAGTGGTGACAGAGGCACCATGGTAGAGTGGTGACAGAGGCACCATGGTAGAGAGAGTTGACAGAGGCACCATGGTAGAGTGGTGATTATGTTCCCTACAACAGAGGCACCATGGTAGAGTGGTGATTATGTTCCCTACAACTGAGGCACCATGGTAGAGTGGTGATTATGTTCCCTACAACAGAGGCACCATGGTAGAGTGGTGATTATGTTCCCTACAACAGAGGCACCATGGTAGAGTGGTGATTATGTTCCCCATCAGTCCAACTACACGGTGCATCTGTGCCTCATCTCGCGTTCAAACGACTTGATGTGAAACCGGAGACAGAGAGCTTACCCCCAACATAGACATTCCAATAGTGAACAACTACGGCATAGTAAACCGACACCGGAGCTAACGAAATACCCGGGAGTTGGGGGGGGGGCGGTGTCATTAAGATGTGACGTAACAAACGATGCAGGTTTAGTGTGACTCAGATTAGAGGGTATGCCCCAATTCAACAATTTGAGTTCATTATTTGTTTAGGACGTGATTTTAAAAAAAAATATTGAAAGACAAAAGTATTTGGTTCAAATTGTTCCTACCTCCACCTCTCCTTCACCGACACGTGACGTCACAAAGGCTGTTCTGTCTACGAAATGAATGTGGTCGTCATACAGCGAAAGGTGAGTGGCGAACTCTTCAAGCGAGGAGTTCTGTTTGTCCTGCATATCTCCAAAAGAATTGAAATGTCGGACGGAGCAGTCCTCGTCAAAATCTTGCTTCTTGTTGGAGGACGCGACGAGGGGAACCATGATGACTACTTCCGTCCTCTCCCTCTTCTAAACAAATCAGTTGCTTTTATCGGATATCACGAAATAAGTTAGTTGGACGTTTTATTTACAAGCCATTGATGTGAAGTTGGCGCGAAAATAGCATCAGCAGCCGTGAACATCTAGTTCCCCGTTCAACTCAAATCAAAGTTCATGAACAACTCCAATGAAGACTTTCATTGTTCCACGGAAACATACCAGAGCTACATGTCTGCCTTAAAAACACAGAAAATAATGTTTTATAAATTGGTTATTTAGGGCCAAGTTGACTACTGCTACGTTTCTAAACAATAACACAATCTATTTATAGAGATATGATGATTGTGGTTCAGGTTGGAAATAGTGCCATGATCTGACACTGGTGACCAATGAACCGTGGAGGGAGATCGAGGCCAGCACGCGCCTCTGTTTACCTTCACTTTCACGGACGCACCTGGGCACAAAGAGCCAGACAATATGTTACAAGCAGTCAGTCAATAGAGGGGAAACTTTAGGACTACAGCCTACGAATAGTCTGATCTCTTGGTGTCTTTCAAGTTGAACAAATGCGTGAAGTTAGAGACACATTTAGAGTACCAGATACTTTTTGAGCTTTTGCCCGACTCAGTGAAAAGTTTATTTCTAATTGTTACAAACTTGCGACACATTTCAGTTGGTTTTTTTGTCTTCAGAATTTTCGACAGCTTAAAATTGTTGTAACGAATCCCGCCACGTTGACGAAGACTGCAAGTTGTCAACACTACACCGAAGGTTGCTAACTGAATGGCTGGCAGACATGCTGCAGTAACACAGCAACTAGCGAACCCAACAGTTACATCACATTGGCCTCCTGGCTCCTGGGTCTGGACTTGGTCAACTAAATAACGTAGGTGTGTCATGACGCCATGGACACATCACTAGAAAGTGCTGACCTCAGTCCACACGTGGCGCGTATCTACAAACTAAAGGTCAGCTACAAAAACAAACTCACTGTCCAACTCACTGTTACGGGTGACAAGAGTGGCATGTGATGTCATGTGATGTCATGGGACATGGTTATCACACAGACACACGTGTGTCATGTGAAACTACACACTACTAGTATGAAGATAACAACTGGCGCCAGATAAGACATATTTTTTGATCTGCTTCTATTCATTGAGACGGTCAGAGATCGATAAGCCGTACAATCTTATTGAGGCTCACACACATTTCTTATGGCCCCCAAAAAACTTGTTGACAAAAGTCAATCTAGTTATTGATGGAGTCTCATACTCCAGCACAGCCACCCCCCCCCCTCCTACAAATCAAAAAGATCGATATTTTATTTTACATAATAACACGAACGTTGAACTCCATCAGTCCAACCATCAGGGATTTATTGTGTCATGACGTATGTTCGTCCATCATCCTATGTTGTGTCATGACGTATGTTCGTCCATCATGCTATGTTGTGTCATGACGTATGTTCGTCCATCATGCTATGTTGTGTCATGACGTATGTTCGTCTATCATGCTATGTTGTGACATGACGTATGTTCGTCCATCATGCTATGTTGTGACATGACGTATGTTCGTCCATCATGCTATGTTGTGTCATGACGTATGTTCGTCCATCATGCTATGTTGTGTCATGACGTATGTTCGTCCATCATGCTATGTTGTGACATGACGTATGTTCGTCCATCATGCTATGTTGTGACATGACGTATGTTCGTCCATCATGCTATGTTGTGTCATGACGTATGTTCGTCCATCATGCTATGTTGTGTCATGACGTATGTTCGTCCATCATGCTATGTTTAAACTTGAAGCCCAGGTGTAGTGAGATGTCCAGTGACCACTCTCCCCCTTCCAGCACTAACAGCTAACAAAACAAATGTCTCCGTATTTGACCTACCGTATATACTCGTTCGCAAGCCGACATTTTTTTTTACAAAATCTAGGGGGAAAATTTGGGGGGTCGGCTTATGAGCGGGTCATAGGTGATTTCTGCATGGATATTGAATATCGGTGTTGTTATTGTAGATTATCAATGTCATTTACTACATTTTACAAGATTCGACTGCTCTACCAGAAGCTATAATATATTATTAAAATATGCACTTACCTTATTGAATCGTTTTATTACTTTTTTTGAACGTTTTAATAAATTGTTAGAAATTTTGTTTTCAACAACGAATTTTAATATACGCGCTTTCGTCACTGTTTACCAAACAATTTTTTTTTAAATACCGGTAACTCTTGCCTAACAAAGAGCACAAAGACAAAGATAGGCAGTACAAACTAAACAATCATCATGACCGATTAAGCTTTTAGTTTTTTTAAAAATGTGTAACATTTTGTTTAAGCTGTCCTATTATTTTTTTTTAATTTATTATTTTTTTATTTTATTTTTTTTATTGTCGGCTATTGGGGGGGTCGGCTATTGGGGGGGGGTCGGCTATTGGGGGGGGGGTTGGATTACGAGCGGGTTGTACATTTTTAATACTTTTCTCTTCCAAAATTGGGGGGGGGGTCGGCTTATGAAGGAACGCGCTATAGAACGAGTATATACGGTACTTTTGTTGTAGAATTCGGTAACAGTCTCTTCCCATTCTGAAATTTGTATCAATTTATGATCGGCTAAAGGCGACTACACGTTTTCTTCGTTGCTGAATTTTCGAGATGTTCAACTTGAAACGAATGACAAAACTTTTAGTTGATCAAGTCACGTGTAGCTGTGTGTTCAACGAATTCACTGCAACATCTTTTAAATATGATTTGTCACCTTTTGCAACAGCCAAACAGGAAATAGTAGTGTACCATCGGATGGTATACTTCACTAGTAGTGTTTCATCGGATGGTATACTTCACTAGTAGTGTATCACAGAACCCACCATCGGATGGTATACTTCACTAGTAGTGTTTCATCGGATGGTATACTTCACTAGTAGTGTATCATCGGATGGTATACTTCACTAGTAGTGTATCACAGAACCCACCATCGGATGGTATACTTCAATAGTAGTGTATCATCGGATGGTATACTTCACTAGTAGTGTATCACAGAACCCATCATCGGATGGTATACTTCACTAGTAGTGTTTCATCGGATGGTATACTTCACTAGTAGTGTATCATCGGATGGTATACTTCACTAGTAGTGTTTCATCGGATGGTATAATTCACTAGTAGTGTATCACAGAACCCATCATCGGATGGTATACTTCACTAGTAGTGTATCACAGAACCCATCATCGGATGGTATACTTCACTAGTAGTGTTTCATCGGATGGTATACTTCACTAGTAGTGTTTCATCGGATGGTATACTTCACTAGTAGTGTATCATCGGATGGTATACTTCACTAGTAGTGTTTCATCGGATGGTATACTTCACTAGTAGTGTTTCATCGGATGGTATACTTCACTAGTAGTGTATCACAGAACCCATCATCGGATGGTATACTTCACTATTCAGACTAAACGACCTCAGAATTCAGTAGAACCAACACAAAATTAACTATCGGACTTTAGTCCAGCTATAAGTAGAAACCCAGATGCCCTAAACACAATGTAGCTGTAACGTAAGAACCTTCCCAAGACACGCCTTTACAATAGAGGACTGCCATTAAACACAATGTAGCAATAACGTAAGAACCTTCCCAAGACACGCCTTTACAGTAGAGGACTGCCACTAAATCCAATGTTTACGTCTGAAAGTTTCCCATGAGCTGAGAATGTTGCTCAACTCTGCTGCTGAAGCTGGTCACGAGATGTAGGCCGATGTCAACGGTGGCGTTGATGTAACTCCACAACATGGTGGACGCACGGGGAAACGTTGTTAGATAAAATACATCGGTAAATAACACATTACAAGTTCCATGGGCCAACAACTCGTCTTCAATCTCCACACATGTGTTATCTGTCAACAGACCCCCTCCCTGGATGAAACTTGCTCGGTACAAACGTTGCAACTATTTATTTTTAAATTCAAGTTTCAAATTGTATTAGCAGAATTTTTTTAAATTTGAAATCTGACCTACAAACTACAACGTACCAACAAAAGACAGAGATAGGACATTCAAACAAGGAAGATAGGAGACAGTTCCGTGACATAGTCTCTAATGGAGTCCAACACTACAGACACGGCTTAGGCTTGTGGTTTGGTGTATGTTGATAGGTCTCATGTCTTAAATTAACGTCATGGTCGTTAGAGAATGGTGAAACATTTCGATGTGAGTTGAGATGACCTAGTGAAGAGGTGAATGTGATACATGGGAGAGAATTGAGGTAGAAATATGGGAGAGAATTGAGGTAGAAATATGGGAGAGAATTGAGGTAGAAATATGGGAGAGAATTGAGGTAGAAATATGGGAGAGAATTGAGGTAGAAGTATGGAAGAGAATTGAGGTATAAGTATGGAAGAGAATTGAGGTATAAGTATGGAAGATAATTGAGGTATAACTATGGAAGAGAATTTAGGTAGGGTACAGAAAGAGACATGAGCTAGGGTACAGAAAGAGACATGAGCTAGGGTACAGAAAGAGACATGAGGTAGGGTACAGAAGGAGACATGAGGTAGGGTACAGAAAGAGACATGAGGTAGGGTACAGAAGGAGACATGAGGTAGGGTACAGAAAGAGACATGAGCTAGGGTACAGAAGGAGACATGAGCTAGGGTACAGAAAGAGACATGAGGTAGGGTACAGAAGGAGACATGAGCTAGGGTACATAAGGAGACATGAGCTAGGGTACAGAAGGAGACATGAGCTAGGGTACAGAAAGAGACATGAGCTAGGGTACAGAAAGAGACATGAGGTAGGGTACAGAAGGAGACATGAGCTAGGGTACAGAAGGAGACATGAGCTAGGGTACAGAAGGAGACATGAGCTAGGGTACAGAAGGAGACATGAGGTAGGGTACAGAAAGAGACATGAGCTAGGGTACAGAAGGAGACATGAGCTAGGGTACAGAAGGAGACATGAGGTAGGGTACAGAAGGAGACATGAGGTAGGGTACAGAAGGAGACATGAGCTAGGGTCAGGGTACAGAAAGAGACATGAGCTAGGGTCAGGGTACAGAAGGAGACATGAGCTAGGGTCAGGGTACAGAAAGAGACATGAGCTAGGGTAAGGGTACAGAAGGAGACATGAGCTAGGGTCAGGGTACAGAAGGAGACATGAGCTAGGGTACAGAAAGAGACATGAGGTAGGGTACAGAAGGAGACATGAGCTAGGGTCAGGGTACAGAAAGAGACATGAGCTAGGGTCAGGGTACAGAAGGAGACATGAGCTAGGGTCAGGGTACAGAAGGAGACATGAGCTAGGGTACAGAAAGAGACATGAGGTAGGGTACAGAAAGAGACATGAGCTAGGGTACAGAAGGAGACATGAGCTAGGGTACAGAAGGAGACATGAGGTAGGGTACAGAAGGAGACATGAGCTAGGGTACAGAAGGAGACATGAGCTAGGGTACAGAAGGAGACATGAGGTAGGGTACAGAAGGAGACATGAGCTAGGGTACAGAAAGAGACATGAGAGAGGGTACAGAAAGAGACATGAGCTAGGGTACAGAAAGAGACATGAGGTAGGGTACAGAAGGAGACATGAGGTAGGGTACAGAAGGAGACATGAGGTAGGGTACAGAAAGAGACATGAGCTAGGGTACAGAAAGAGACATGAGCTAGGGTACAGAAAGAGACATGAGCTAGGGTACAGAAAGAGACATGAGGTAGGGTACAGAAGGAGACATGAGGTAGGGTACAGAAGGAGACATGAGGTAGGGTACAGAAAGAGACATGAGCTAGGGTACAGAAAGAGACATGAGCTAGGGTACAGAAGGAGACATGAGCTAGGGTACAGAAGGAGACATGAGCTAGGGTACAGAAAGAGACATGAGGTAGGGTACAGAAGGAGACATGAGCTAGGGTACAGAAGGAGACATGAGGTAGGGTACAGAAGGAGACATGAGTAGGGTACAGAAGGAGACATGAGGTAGGGTACAGAAGGAGACATGAGGTAGGGTACAGAAGGAGACATGAGGTAGGGTACAGAAGGAGACATGAGGTAGGGTACAGAAGGAGACATGAGGTAGGGTACAGAAGGAGACATGAGGTAGGGTACAGAAGGAGACATGAGCTAGGGTACAGAAGGAGACATGAGGTAGGGTACAGAAGGAGACATGAGGTAGGGTACAGAAGGAGACATGAGGTAGGGTACAGAAGGAGACATGAGGTAGGGTACAGAAGGAGACATGAGGTAGGGTACAGAAGGAGACATGAGCTAGGGTCAGGGTACAGAAAGAGACATGAGCTAGGGTCAGGGTACAGAAGGAGACATGAGCTAGGGTACAGAAAGAGACATGAGCTAGGGTCGGGTACAGAAGGAGACATGAGCTAGGGTGGGTACAGAAGGAGACATGAGCTAGGGTACAGAAAGAGACATGAGGTAGGGTACAGAAAGAGACATGAGGTAGGGTACAGAAGGAGACATGAGCTAGGGTACAGAAGGAGACATGAGCTAGGGTACAGAAAGAGACATGAGGTAGGGTACAGAAGGAGACATGAGGTAGGGTACAGAAAGAGACATGAGCTAGGGTACAGAAGGAGACATGAGCTAGGGTACAGAAGGAGACATGAGGTAGGGTACAGAAGGAGACATGAGCTAGGGTACAGAAGGAGACATGAGCTAGGGTACAGAAGGAGACATGAGGTAGGGTACAGAAGGAGACATGAGCTAGGGTACAGAAAGAGACATGAGCTAGGGTACAGAAAGAGACATGAGCTAGGGTACAGAAGGAGACATGAGGTAGGGTACAGAAAGAGACATGAGGTAGGGTACAGAAGGAGACATGAGGTAGGGTACAGAAGGAGACATGAGGTAGGGTACAGAAAGAGACATGAGCTAGGGTACAGAAAGAGACATGAGATAGGGTACAGAAGGAGACATGAGCTAGGGTACAGAAGGAGACATGAGGTAGGGTACAGAAGGAGACATGAGCTAGGGTACAGAAGGAGACATGAGCTAGGGTACAGAAGGAGACATGAGGTAGGGTACAGAAGGAGACATGAGCTAGGGTACAGAAGGAGACATGAGCTAGGGTACAGAAAGAGACATGAGCTAGGGTACAGAAAGAGACATGAGCTAGGGTACAGAAGGAGACATGAGGTAGGGTACAGAAAGAGACATGAGGTAGGGTACAGAAGGAGACATGAGGTAGGGTACAGAAGGAGACATGAGGTAGGGTACAGAAAGAGACATGAGCTAGGGTACAGAAGGAGACATGAGCTAGGGTACAGAAGGAGACATGAGCTAGGGTACAGAAGGAGACATGAGGTAGGGTACAGAAGGAGACATGAGCTAGGGTACAGAAGGAGACATGAGCTAGGGTACAGAAGGAGACATGAGGTAGGGTACAGAAGGAGACATGAGCTAGGGTACAGAAGGAGACATGAGCTAGGGTACAGAAAGAGACATGAGCTAGGGTACAGAAAGGAGACATGAGCTAGGGTACAGAAGGAGACATGAGGTAGGGTACAGAAAGAGACATGAGGTAGGGTACAGAAGGAGACATGAGGTAGGGTACAGAAGGAGACATGAGGTAGGGTACAGAAAGAGACATGAGCTAGGGTACAGAAAGAGACATGAGCTAGGGTACAGAAGGAGACATGAGCTAGGGTACAGAAGGAGACATGATGTAGGGTACAGAAGGAGACATGAGGTAGGGTACAGAAGGAGACATGAGCTAGGGTACAGAAGGAGACATGAGGTAGGGTACAGAAGGAGACATGAGCTAGGGTACAGAAGGAGACATGAGCTAGAGTACAGAAGAGACATGAGGTATGGGTACAGAAGGAGACATGAGGTAGGGTACAGAAGGAGACATGAGCTAGGGTACAGAAGGAGACATGAGGTAGGGTACAGAAGGAGACATGAGCTAGGGTACAGAAGGAGACATGAGCTAGGGTACAGAAGGAGACATGAGCTAGGGTACAGAAGGAGACATGAGGTAGGGTACAGAAGGAGACATGAGCTAGGGTACAGAAGGAGACATGAGCTAGGGTACAGAAGGAGACATGAGCTAGGGTACAGAAGGAGACATGAGGTAGGGTACAGAAAGAGACATGAGCTAGGGTACAGAAGGAGACATGAGGTAGGGTACAGAAGGAGACATGAGCTAGGGTACAGAAAGAGACATGAGCTAGGGTACAGAAGGAGACATGAGCTAGGGTACAGAAAGAGACATGAGCTAGGGTACAGAAGGAGACATGAGGTAGGGTACAGAAGGAGACATGAGGTAGGGTACAGAAGGAGACATGAGGTAGGGTACAGAAAGAGACATGAGCTAGGGTACAGAAGGAGACATGAGCTAGGGTACAGAAAGAGACATGAGCTAGGGTACAGAAAGAGACATGAGGTAGGGTACAGAAGGAGACATGAGCTAGGGTACAGAAAGGAGACATGAGGTAGGGTACAGAAGGAGACATGAGGTAGGGTACAGAAGGAGACATGAGCTAGGGTACAGAAAGAGACATGAGCTAGGGTACAGAAGGAGACATGAGCTAGGGTACAGAAGGAGACATGAGCTAGGGTACATAAGGAGACATGAGCTAGGGTACAGAAAGAGACATGAGCTAGGGTACATAAGGAGACATGAGCTAGGGTACAGAAAGAGACATGAGCTAGGGTACAGAAAGAGACATGAGGTAGGGTACAGAAAGAGACATGAGGTAGGGTACAGAAGGAGACATGAGGTAGGGTACAGAAGGAGACATGAGCTAGGGTACAGAAAGAGACATGAGGTAGGGTACAGAAGGAGACATGAGCTAGGGTACAGAAAGAGACATGAGCTAGGGTACAGAAGGAGACATGAGCTAGGGTACAGAAGGAGACATGAGCTAGGGTACAGAAGGAGACATGAGCTAGGGTACAGAAGGAGACATGAGCTAGGGTACAGAAAGAGACATGAGGTAGGGTACAGAAGGAGACATGAGCTAGGGTACAGAAGGAGACATGAGGTAGGGTACAGAAGGAGACATGAGGTAGGGTACAGAAGGAGACATGAGCTAGGGTACAGAAGGAGACATGAGCTAGGGTACAGAAGGAGACATGAGGTAGGGTACAGAAGGAGACATGAGGTAGGGTACAGAAAGAGACATGAGCTAGGGTACAGAAGGAGACATGAGCTAGTGTACAGAAGGAGACATGATGTAGGGTACAGAAGGAGACATGAGGTAGGGTACAGAAGGAGACATGAGCTAGGGTACAGAAGGAGACATGAGGTAGGGTACAGAAAGAGACATGAGCTAGGGTACAGAAAGAGACATGAGCTAGGGTACAGAAGGAGACATGAGCTAGGGTACAGAAGGAGACATGAGGTAGGGTACAGAAGGAGACATGAGCTAGGGTACAGAAGGAGACATGAGCTAGAGTACAGAAAGAGACATGAGGTATGGGTACAGAAGGAGACATGAGGTAGGGTACAGAAGGAGACATGAGCTAGGGTACAGAAGGAGACATGAGGTAGGGTACAGAAGGAGACATGAGCTAGGGTACAGAAGGAGACATGAGCTAGGGTACAGAAGGAGACATGAGCTAGGGTACAGAAGGAGACATGAGGTAGGGTACAGAAGGAGACATGAGCTAGGGTACAGAAGGAGACATGAGCTAGGGTACAGAAGGAGACATGAGCTAGGGTACAGAAAGAGACATGAGCTAGGGTACAGAAAGAGACATGAGCTAGGGTACAGAAGGAGACATGAGGTAGGGTACAGAAGGAGACATGAGCTAGGGTACAGAAGGAGACATGAGGTAGGGTACAGAAGGAGACATGAGGTAGGGTACAGAAGGAGACATGAGCTAGGGTACAGAAGGAGACATGAGGTAGGGTACAGAAGGAGACATGAGCTAGGGTACAGAAGGAGACATGAGCTAGGGTACAGAAGGAGACATGAGGTAGGGTACAGAAGGAGACATGAGCTAGGGTACAGAAGGAGACATGAGCTAGGGTACAGAAGGAGACATGAGGTAGGGTACAGAAGGAGACATGAGGTAGGGTACAGAAGGAGACATGAGGTAGGGTACAGAAGGAGACATGAGGTAGGGTACAGAAGGAGACATGAGCTAGGGTACAGAAGGAGACATGAGGTAGGGTACAGAAAGAGACATGAGCTAGGGTACAGAAAGAGACATGAGCTAGGGTACAGAAGGAGACATGAGCTAGGGTACAGAAGGAGACATGAGGTAGGGTACAGAAGGAGACATGAGCTAGGGTACAGAAGGAGACATGAGCTAGAGTACAGAAAGAGACATGAGGTATGGGTACAGAAGGAGACATGAGGTAGGGTACAGAAGGAGACATGAGCTAGGGTACAGAAGGAGACATGAGGTAGGGTACAGAAGGAGACATGAGGTAGGGTACAGAAGGAGACATGAGCTAGGGTACAGAAGGAGACATGAGGTAGGGTACAGAAAGAGACATGAGCTAGGGTACAGAAAGAGACATGAGCTAGGGTACAGAAGGAGACATGAGCTAGGGTACAGAAGGAGACATGAGGTAGGGTACAGAAGGAGACATGAGCTAGGGTACAGAAGGAGACATGAGCTAGGGTACAGAAGGAGACATGAGCTAGGGTACAGAAGGAGACATGAGGTAGGGTACAGAAGGAGACATGAGCTAGGGTACAGAAAGAGACATGAGCTAGGGTACAGAAAGAGACATGAGCTAGGGTACAGAAAGAGACATGAGCTAGGGTACAGAAGGAGACATGAGGTAGGGTACAGAAAGAGACATGAGGTAGGGTACAGAAGGAGACATGAGGTAGGGTACAGAAGGAGACATGAGGTAGGGTACAGAAAGAGACATGAGCTAGGGTACAGAAAGAGACATGAGCTAGGGTACAGAAGGAGACATGAGCTAGGGTGCAGAAGGAGACATGATGTAGGGTACAGAAGGAGACATGAGGTAGGGTACAGAAGGAGACATGAGCTAGGGTACAGAAGGAGACATGAGGTAGGGTACAGAAGGAGACATGAGCTAGGGTACAGAAGGAGACATGAGCTAGAGTACAGAAAGAGACATGAGGTATGGTACAGAAGGAGACATGAGGTAGGGTACAGAAGGAGACATGAGCTAGGGTACAGAAGGAGACATGAGGTAGGGTACAGAAGGAGACATGAGCTAGGGTACAGAAGGAGACATGAGCTAGGGTACAGAAGGAGACATGAGCTAGGGTACAGAAGGAGACATGAGGTAGGGTACAGAAGGAGACATGAGCTAGGGTACAGAAGGAGACATGAGCTAGGGTACAGAAGGAGACATGAGCTAGGGTACAGAAGGAGACATTAGGTAGGGTACAGAAAGAGACATGAGCTAGGGTACAGAAGGAGACATGAGGTAGGGTACAGAAGGAGACATGAGCTAGGGTACAGAAAGAGACATGAGCTAGGGTACAGAAAGAGACATGAGCTAGGGTACAGAAAGAGACATGAGCTAGGGTACAGAAGGAGACATGAGGTAGGGTACAGAAGGAGACATGAGGTAGGGTACATAAGGAGACATGAGGTAGGGTACAGAAAGAGACATGAGCTAGGGTACATAAGGAGACATGAGCTAGGGTACAGAAAGAGACATGAGCTAGGGTACAGAAAGAGACATGAGGTAGGGTACAGAAAGAGACATGAGCTAGGGTACAGAAAGAGACATGAGGTAGGGTACAGAAGGAGACATGAGGTAGGGTACAGAAGGAGACATGAGCTAGGGTACAGAAAGAGACATGAGCTAGGGTACAGAAGGAGACATGAGCTAGGGTACAGAAGGAGACATGAGCTAGGGTACATAAGGAGACATGAGCTAGGGTACAGAAAGAGACATGAGCTAGGGTACATAAGGAGACATGAGCTAGGGTACAGAAAGAGACATGAGCTAGGGTACAGAAAGAGACATGAGGTAGGGTACAGAAAGAGACATGAGGTAGGGTACAGAAGGAGACATGAGGTAGGGTACAGAAGGAGACATGAGCTAGGGTACAGAAGAGACATGAGGTAGGGTACAGAAGGAGACATGAGCTAGGGTACAGAAAGAGACATGAGCTAGGGTACAGAAGGAGACATGAGCTAGGGTACAGAAGGAGACATGAGCTAGGGTACAGAAGGAGACATGAGCTAGGGTACAGAAGGAGACATGAGCTAGGGTACAGAAAGAGACATGAGGTAGGGTACAGAAGGAGACATGAGCTAGGGTACATAAGGAGAAATGAGGTAGGGTACAGAAGGAGACATGAGGTAGGGTACAGAAGGAGACATGAGCTAGGGTACAGAAGGAGACATGAGCTAGGGTACAGAAGGAGACATGAGGTAGGGTACAGAAGGAGACATGAGGTAGGGTACAGAAAGAGACATGAGCTAGGGTACAGAAGGAGACATGAGCTAGTGTACAGAAGGAGACATGATGTAGGGTACAGAAGGAGACATGAGGTAGGGTACAGAAGGAGACATGAGCTAGGGTACAGAAGGAGACATGAGGTAGGGTACAGAAAGAGACATGAGCTAGGGTACAGAAAGAGACACGAGCTAGGGTACAGAAGGAGACATGAGCTAGGGTACAGAAGGAGACATGAGGTAGGGTACAGAAGGAGACATGAGCTAGGGTACAGAAGGAGACATGAGCTAGAGTACAGAAAGAGACATGAGGTATGGTACAGAAGGAGACATGAGGTAGGGTACAGAAGGAGACATGAGCTAGGGTACAGAAGGAGACATGAGGTAGGGTACAGAAGGAGACATGAGCTAGGGTACAGAAGGAGACATGAGCTAGGGTACAGAAGGAGACATGAGCTAGGGTACAGAAGGAGACATGAGGTAGGGTACAGAAGGAGACATGAGCTAGGGTACAGAAGGAGACATGAGCTAGGGTACAGAAGGAGACATGAGCTAGGGTACAGAAAGAGACATGAGCTAGGGTACAGAAAGAGACATGAGCTAGGGTACAGAAGGAGACATGAGGTAGGGTACAGAAGGAGACATGAGCTAGGGTACAGAAGGAGACATGAGGTAGGGTACAGAAGGAGACATGAGGTAGGGTACAGAAGGAGACATGAGCTAGGGTACAGAAGGAGACATGAGGTAGGGTACAGAAGGAGACATGAGCTAGGGTACAGAAGGAGACATGAGCTAGGGTACAGAAGGAGACATGAGGTAGGGTACAGAAGGAGACATGAGCTAGGGTACAGAAGGAGACATGAGCTAGGGTACAGAAGGAGACATGAGGTAGGGTACAGAAGGAGACATGAGGTAGGGTACAGAAGGAGACATGAGGTAGGGTACAGAAGGAGACATGAGGTAGGGTACAGAAGGAGACATGAGCTAGGGTACAGAAGGAGACATGAGGTAGGGTACAGAAGGAGACATGAGCTAGGGTACAGAAAGGAGACATGAGCTAGGGTACAGAAGGAGACATGAGCTAGGGTACAGAAGGAGACATGAGGTAGGGTACAGAAGGAGACATGAGCTAGGGTACAGAAGGAGACATGAGCTAGAGTACAGAAAGAGACATGAGGTATGGTACAGAAGGAGACATGAGGTAGGGTACAGAAGGAGACATGAGCTAGGGTACAGAAGGAGACATGAGGTAGGGTACAGAAGGAGACATGAGGTAGGGTACAGAAGGAGACATGAGCTAGGGTACAGAAGGAGACATGAGGTAGGGTACAGAAAGAGACATGAGCTAGGGTACAGAAAGAGACATGAGCTAGGGTACAGAAGGAGACATGAGCTAGGGTACAGAAGGAGACATGAGGTAGGGTACAGAAGGAGACATGAGCTAGGGTACAGAAGGAGACATGAGCTAGGGTACAGAAAGAGACATGAGGTAGGGTACAGAAGGAGACATGAGGTAGGGTACAGAAGGAGACATGAGCTAGGGTACAGAAGGAGACATGAGCTAGGGTACAGAAGGAGACATGAGCTAGGGTACAGAAGGAGACATGAGCTAGGGTACAGAAGGAGACATGAGCTAGGGTACAGAAGGAGACATGAGGTAGGGTACAGAAGGAGACATGAGCTAGGGTACAGAAGGAGACATGAGCTAGGGTACAGAAGGAGACATGAGCTAGGGTACAGAAGGAGACATGAGCTAGGGTACAGAAAGAGACATGAGCTAGGGTACAGAAGGAGACATGAGGTAGGGTACAGAAGGAGACATGAGCTAGGGTACAGAAGGAGACATGAGGTAGGGTACAGAAGGAGACATGAGCTAGGGTACAGAAGGAGACATGAGGTAGGGTACAGAAGGAGACATGAGCTAGGGTACAGAAGGAGACATGAGCTAGGGTACAGAAGGAGACATGAGGTAGGGTACAGAAGGAGACATGAGCTAGGGTACAGAAGGAGACATGAGCTAGGGTACAGAAGGAGACATGAGGTAGGGTACAGAAGGAGACATGAGGTAGGGTACAGAAGGAGACATGAGAAAGGGTACAGAAGGAGACATGAGCTAGGGACTAGAAGGAGACATGAGGTAGGGTACAGAAGGAGACATGAGGTAGGGTACAGAAGGAGACATGAGCTAGGGTACAGAAGGAGACATGAGCTAGGGTACAGAAGGAGACATGAGGTAGGGTACAGAAGGAGACATGAGCTAGGGTACAGAAGGAGACATGAGGTAGGGTACAGAAGGAGACATGAGCTAGGGTACAGAAGGAGACATGAGCTAGGGTACAGAAGGAGACATGAGGTAGGGTACAGAAGGAGACATGAGGTAGGGTACAGAAGGAGACATGAGCTAGGGTACAGAAAGAGACATGAGCTAGGGTACAGAAGGAGACATGAGCTAGGGTACAGAAGGAGACATGAGCTAGGGTACATAAGGAGACATGAGCTAGGGTACAGAAAGAGACATGAGCTAGGGTACATAAGGAGACATGAGCTAGGGTACAGAAAGAGACATGAGCTAGGGTACAGAAAGAGACATGAGGTAGGGTACAGAAAGAGACATGAGGTAGGGTACAGAAGGAGACATGAGGTAGGGTACAGAAGGAGACATGAGCTAGGGTACAGAAAGAGACATGAGGTAGGGTACAGAAGGAGACATGAGCTAGGGTACAGAAAGAGACATGAGCTAGGGTACAGAAGGAGACATGAGCTAGGGTACAGAAGGAGACATGAGCTAGGGTACAGAAGGAGACATGAGCTAGGGTACAGAAGGAGACATGAGCTAGGGTACAGAAAGAGACATGAGGTAGGGTACAGAAGGAGACATGAGCTAGGGTACATAAGGAGAAATGAGGTAGGGTACAGAAGGAGACATGAGGTAGGGTACAGAAGGAGACATGAGCTAGGGTACAGAAGGAGACATGAGCTAGGGTACAGAAGGAGACATGAGGTAGGGTACAGAAGGAGACATGAGGTAGGGTACAGAAAGAGACATGAGCTAGGGTACAGAAGGAGACATGAGCTAGTGTACAGAAGGAGACATGATGTAGGGTACAGAAGGAGACATGAGGTAGGGTACAGAAGGAGACATGAGCTAGGGTACAGAAGGAGACATGAGGTAGGGTACAGAAAGAGACATGAGCTAGGGTACAGAAAGAGACACGAGCTAGGGTACAGAAGGAGACATGAGCTAGGGTACAGAAGGAGACATGAGGTAGGGTACAGAAGGAGACATGAGCTAGGGTACAGAAGGAGACATGAGCTAGAGTACAGAAAGAGACATGAGGTATGGTACAGAAGGAGACATGAGGTAGGGTACAGAAGGAGACATGAGCTAGGGTACAGAAGGAGACATGAGGTAGGGTACAGAAGGAGACATGAGCTAGGGTACAGAAGGAGACATGAGCTAGGGTACAGAAGGAGACATGAGCTAGGGTACAGAAGGAGACATGAGGTAGGGTACAGAAGGAGACATGAGCTAGGGTACAGAAGGAGACATGAGCTAGGGTACAGAAGGAGACATGAGCTAGGGTACAGAAAGAGACATGAGCTAG
Source organism: Ampullaceana balthica (assembly GCA_944989445.1). NCBI lineage: Eukaryota > Metazoa > Mollusca > Gastropoda > Lymnaeidae > Ampullaceana > Ampullaceana balthica. The sequence continues at coordinate 1,794,826 of CALYLW010000075.1, forward strand.
GGTACAGAAAGAGACATGAGCTAGGGTACAGAAGGAGACATGAGGTAGGGTACAGAAGGAGACATGAGCTAGGGTACAGAAGGAGACATGAGGTAGGGTACAGAAGGAGACATGAGGTAGGGTACAGAAGGAGACATGAGCTAGGGTACAGAAGGAGACATGAGGTAGGGTACAGAAGGAGACATGAGCTAGGGTACAGAAGGAGACATGAGCTAGGGTACAGAAGGAGACATGAGGTAGGGTACAGAAGGAGACATGAGCTAGGGTACAGAAGGAGACATGAGCTAGGGTACAGAAGGAGACATGAGGTAGGGTACAGAAGGAGACATGAGGTAGGGTACAGAAGGAGACATGAGGTAGGGTACAGAAGGAGACATGAGGTAGGGTACAGAAGGAGACATGAGCTAGGGTACAGAAGGAGACATGAGGTAGGGTACAGAAAGAGACATGAGCTAGGGTACAGAAAGAGACATGAGCTAGGGTACAGAAGGAGACATGAGCTAGGGTACAGAAGGAGACATGAGGTAGGGTACAGAAGGAGACATGAGCTAGGGTACAGAAGGAGACATGAGCTAGAGTACAGAAAGAGACATGAGGTATGGTACAGAAGGAGACATGAGGTAGGGTACAGAAGGAGACATGAGCTAGGGTACAGAAGGAGACATGAGGTAGGGTACAGAAGGAGACATGAGGTAGGGTACAGAAGGAGACATGAGCTAGGGTACAGAAGGAGACATGAGGTAGGGTACAGAAAGAGACATGAGCTAGGGTACAGAAAGAGACATGAGCTAGGGTACAGAAGGAGACATGAGCTAGGGTACAGAAGGAGACATGAGGTAGGGTACAGAAGGAGACATGAGCTAGGGTACAGAAGGAGACATGAGCTAGAGTACAGAAAGAGACATGAGGTATGGTACAGAAGGAGACATGAGGTAGGGTACAGAAGGAGACATGAGCTAGGGTACAGAAGGAGACATGAGCTAGGGTACAGAAGGAGACATGAGCTAGGGTACAGAAGGAGACATGAGCTAGGGTACAGAAGGAGACATGAGCTAGGGTACAGAAGGAGACATGAGGTAGGGTACAGAAGGAGACATGAGCTAGGGTACAGAAGGAGACATGAGCTAGGGTACAGAAGGAGACATGAGCTAGGGTACAGAAAGAGACATGAGCTAGGGTACAGAAAGAGACATGAGCTAGGGTACAGAAGGAGACATGAGGTAGGGTACAGAAGGAGACATGAGCTAGGGTACAGAAGGAGACATGAGGTAGGGTACAGAAGGAGACATGAGCTAGGGTACAGAAGGAGACATGAGGTAGGGTACAGAAGGAGACATGAGCTAGGGTACAGAAGGAGACATGAGCTAGGGTACAGAAGGAGACATGAGGTAGGGTACAGAAGGAGACATGAGCTAGGGTACAGAAGGAGACATGAGCTAGGGTACAGAAGGAGACATGAGGTAGGGTACAGAAGGAGACATGAGGTAGGGTACAGAAGGAGACATGAGGTAGGGTACAGAAGGAGACATGAGAAAGGGTACAGAAGGAGACATGAGCTAGGGACTAGAAGGAGACATGAGGTAGGGTACAGAAGGAGACATGAGGTAGGGTACAGAAGGAGACATGAGCTAGGGTACAGAAGGAGACATGAGGTAGGGTACAGAAGGAGACATGAGGTAGGGTACAGAAGGAGACATGAGGTAGGGTACAGAAGGAGACATGAGGTAGGGTACACTAACTTTCATTGGTGTTGTTTGGTAAACTGATCTCAATGCACAAGTCTTTGAGCTTCGAATCTGCTCTGACATTTGGTGGTTTAATTTATCAAAGTGGGGTGTGTGTCGGTGGTGTGTGTCGGTGGTGTGGGTGTGTCGGTGGTGTGGGTATGTCGGTGGTGTGGGTGTGTCGGTGGTGTGGGTATGTCGGTGGTGTGTGTGGTTGTGTCGGTGGTGTGGGTGTCGGTGGTGTGGGTGTGTCGGTGGTGTGTGTCGGTGGTGTGGGTGTGGGTATGTCGGTGGTGTGTGTGGGTGTGTCGGTGGTGTGTGTCGGTGGTGTGGGTATGTCGGTGGTGTGTGTCGGTGGTGTGGGTATGTCGGTGGTGTGTGTCGGTGGTGTGTGTCGGTGGTGTGGGTATGTCGGTGGTGTCTGTCGGTGGTGTGGGTATGTCGGTGGTGTGTGTGTGTCGGTGGTGTGGGTATGTCGGTGGTGTGTGTGGCTGTGTCGGTGGTGTGTGTCGTTGGTGTGTGTCGGTGGTGTGTGTCGGTTGTGTGGGTATGTCAGTGGTGTGTGTGTGTGGGTGTGTCGGTGGTGGTGTGGGTATGTCGGTGGTGTGTGTGGGTGTGTCGGTGGTGTGGGTATGTCGGTGGTGTGTGTGGGTGTGTCGGTGGTGTGTGTCGGTGGTGTGGGTGTGGGTATGTCGATGGTGTGTGTGGGTGTGTCGGTTGTGTGTGTGGGTGGTGTGGGTCGGTGATGTTGGTCGGTGGTGTGGGTTACCCTAGTTAAGATGTATTGAACCCTTAATATCAGTTTTGAAGGAGACAGCTTAATAAATTTTAGAATCTGGAGTTAAACTAAATCTAGACATTGTTGACTAAATTTTTGTCCTTGATCTTTTCTCTTGTTCTCAGAGAACGGATCAGTTTTTTTTATTTCTATCGTATAGTCAACTAGTTCTCTAAATGTCATTCTCCATGTCATCAAATCTAAGCTTGATAACTAACTAACTACATGTCATACCCATTGTCTTTAACTAACTAAATGTCATACCTATTGTTTTTAAATCAAATGTTAATCCAAGAAACACCCAAAGAGAAACTTTCTCAACAGTAACCAATGGTACTCTAACAGTAACCAATGGTACTCTAACAGTAACCAATGGTACTCTATCTCCCTCAATACCCAGATAAGACAATACCGTTAATTTGGCAGTCTCTCGTCTGGCATTCGGACAACGTGCCCTGCCCAGCGAAGCTGGGACTGCATCAGGAGGGTGAAGAGGCTGGGGAGACCTGCCTTGGTCAGTACCACTGTGTCTGGAATTTTGTCCTGCCACTTTATTCCGAGAATCTTCCTGAGGCTTGTTGTATGAAAGTGGTTAGGCTTTCTTGCATGGCGCTGATACACAGTCCAAGTTTCACAAGCATATAGCAGTGTGGGGAGCACCACTGCCTTGTATACTTTCAGCTTGGTCTGAATGGTAATCCCTCTTCTGTTCCAGACATTTGGGTACAACCTGCCAAACGTGGAGCTGGCTCTGGCAATTCTGACGCTCACTTCGTCATCGATGGTGACATTTTGAGACAGTGTGCTGCCTAGGTATGTGCACCGGTGCACTGTGTTGAGTCTCTGGCCGTTGACAGTGATGTTGGGCTCTACGTAGGGCCTTCCAGGTGCGGGCTGATGGAGGACCTCAGTCTTCTTAGTGTTGATTGTTGGACCAAAGTTTGTGCAGGCGCTGGAGAACAGGTTTACACTGCGTTGCATATCGGCTTCTGAGGCAGCGTTGATGGCACAGTCATCAGCGAACAGCAGGTCTCTGATGATGTTTGTTATAACCTTGGTTTTTGCTTGGAGCCCCCGAAGGTTGAACAGCTTGCCATCTGTGCGGTACTTCAGGTTGACACCAACATCCTCGTCTCTGAAGGCCTCTGTCAGCATGGCGGAAAACATGAGGCTAAACAGTGTTACCTACATACACAGATCAGACAGTACCTTTACCTACATACACAGATCA